>JANHGB010028351.1:0-80054 GCA_026283785.1 Coracopsis vasa | reverse complement strand
GCTTTCTGGGCTGCGAGCGCACACTGAAGCTGGCTCATGTTCATTTTCTCATCGACCAACACCCCCAAGTCCTTCTCTGCAAGGATGCTCTGAATCTCTTCTCTGCCCAGCCTGTAGCTGTGCCTGGGATTGCCCCGACCCAGGTGTAGGACCTTGTACTTCGCATTGCTGAACTTCATGAAGTTGGCATCAGCCCACCTCACAAGCGTGTCAAGGTCCCTCTGGATGGCATTCCTTTCCTCCAGTGTATCAATCGAACCACACAATAGTGTCACTGGCAAACATGCTAAGGGCACACTTAATCCCACTGTCCATGTTGCTGACAAAGATGTTGATCAGGATCAGTTTCAACACTGACCCCTGAGGGACACCACTCATTACTGGTTTCCAATTGGACATTGAGCCAGTGACCTCAACTCTCTGTGTGCAGTCATCCAGCCAATTCTTTATTCACCTGGTGGTCCATCCACCAAATTTGTCTCTCCAGTTTACAGACTAGAATGTCACGTGGGACAGTGTTGAGCATTTTGCACAAAACCAGGTATATGTAAAAAATATTTTTTTTCACCCTTTGGCTATGAAGTCAAACTTATCTGCCAAAATCCAGGGCCATATTTCACAAGGTCCTCAATGTGCCATGTAGATTTGTGCATCTAACTTTTTTGCATGCTCTCTTTCTTTTGCCAAAGTATTTTGTACATTCAAAATTCAGAGTCAGAAATGTCATTTTTATGGAGTGTCACTCCAATTCAGTGAAATATGTGCATGCATGTTTAAATCTCAGTGCTCTAATTGGGTTTTAATGCACCAAAGTTAGACTAGCTATTCCCAGTGACCATGGCCACTGGAACATCTACCATAGGTCATTACAATGCTTTTCTATTTTTCAGATTATGGTGCAGATATTTTCTGTGAACACCCTTGGATAGCTTATGGATGGTGTTCAGTGTTTGCAGAATGGAATATTAATGGGAGAGTGATCTGGTCCATCAGCAAGCACCTAGATTTTCTGTGCTTAATGGGGCAGCCTTCCTGATTTTAGAGCTTTCATGTATTTCAATTGTAATACACCCAAAAGCTCAAGGGCTGAAAGAGATGAAAATATTTGGAAGTTGCCTCTGAAAATTTGTCTCTAAACCTATATCTCCCTATGATTTCTCCACCAGGGAAGCAGGAGAAGAGTTAGGCTCAGTACTTTAGGGCAGAACCGCTGTGGTGATAAATCAGATACTGATCTGAGGGTATGAGGTAAACCCAATTACAACAGCAATGGAGCTGCCTCCCACTGGGGGCTTTAGGTCAACATTTTGGGCTAATCACCTTAGCTGGGTAAGTGCTCGTAAATCAGGAGCTGCTTGGAAGTTTTCTGTTTTTCTCTTCACGTGGCTGAGATGCTCAGGGCAGCCCGGCTGCTCTTCAGCCAAGCCTCCCACTGCAGAGTGGAAAGTGCTGTGGGGAGGATGGGAACTAGGACTCCTCAAGGGGAAAAAGCACAAGTTAGCAGCTGTAACAATACTTTAAAAAGGAGGCCATGGGAAGGAGTATTGTTTCTCATGTAACTGCAGCTGGACTTGAAAGCTGGGCTTCTCCCTCACCCTTTTTTTGCAGGGCAATGAAAAGTCTCTCCTCAGACAGACAAAAGAAGGGCAGAAGAACTTATTGTAAAACCCTTTACAGCCTTATGTTGCAATGGCTCATCCCAGGCAGATTAGTGTAGTCTGGTCAGCTTTCAAGAGACACCTATGCTCTTCTCTGACTTCCCCGCAGTGACCACTGTGTTGAGGAGAGGAGAAGCCTGGCTGGAAGTGGAAGTGGTCACTGCAGCCCTGCAGAGATGCTGGTGACAGTTGGTGGAGATGCCCTGAAACAAGAATCTTTTCGCTATTCTCTTGTCGCCATCCACTGCCCTCAGGACCCATCATATTAGCTCTTGTAAGAGGAAGAAGAAACAGAAGAAACAATTGCACTGTTTTTTCCAAGAATTTGTTTTCTTCTTAAGATTATGTGAACATAAGTCCACTAATAGAGGTTATAAATAGGCAGAAGATACGGGAAGTAATATAACGTAGTATACTCATATTTCAAATCATATGGGGTGACCCTATTTGAAGCAGTGTGTAAAAGAGAGGGCAACAGACATACAGAGCAGTTTTCAGAGAGTAAGCACTTTCTGGCTGGTTAAGGCAAACTGGATCTCTAAAATGAGTCAGCCTTAACAGTCTGAGCAAGGGGCAGTCATTCACTATTTTTAACTGTTCAGGAACTGGACACCCAGTGAAATTATCAAGAATTACCAGATTCAAAACGTACCCCAGGGAGTTCTTCCTAACACATGACATAATTCAACCCAAGGGTTCGTTGCCATAGTAGAGGCCAAAAGTATAAATTGGCTCAAAAAGGGATTAGTCAAATTTATGGAAGATAGGTCCACGGGTGGCTATTAAAAACAACGGTCAAGATGCAATGTCTGACATTAGAGAGTCCCCAAACTGTTGACTGCCAGGATCTTTGGGATTATAGAAGGGGAAGGAATGGTCCATACATGCTGTATTTCTTTTCTTTTCCAAAGCATCTGCCACTGGCCACTGCTGAACACAGGATATTAGGCTAAACATATGTATGTTCACAGCTCACAGCAGTTCCCATGTTCCTTACAGAAACGGGAACCAGTATTGCCTCATTTCAAGCTTCTATTTGCTTTCAAGTAAGCTCTTAAGTCATATTCAGGTCACAAATATACGACTACCTGCCAGTCAAGCATTAAGCAACATCATTAACATCTGTCACTAACACTTGGACTTTCTCTGGTGAAAAGTTTTGGAACGCTTTCAGATATTTCCTCTTGTTAACCCCAGAGATTTTTTCCTGCTCTAGATAGCAGCTGTCCCCTTGTCTCTGGAAGAAAGCTTTTTCTATGGTACTTTCGTATGCTCTTGCAAACTGCAGCTTCCTCACTCAACACTTTGTCTATGGTTAGAGCTGCACTGATTTTCAGTTATGACATTTTAAAACACTGCTCCGAACTTCAAGTGCCCTGAATTTATTTTAAAGTTAAAATTATTTTAAACTTCTCTTAACTTGACTTCTTCAAAGCTTAAAATAAGACACACTGGATCTGTTGCTGATGCAACTTGGAAATGCAAAGGGACCTTTGAGCAGATAGGGAGACTTCCCAAGTATTACCTTCTTTGATGTATGAGGCAGAACTGTGCTGGGTGATAGCCAAAAATGCTTATGTGCATGGGAGGGGGCACATGGCCAGGGACATGCTGTCAAGCTAGGCAGCAACTGAGATTTGTGACTTCTGGCTCTGCTTTACATGCGTGGGATGAGGCCACAGCAGCAGGGGCAGCAGAAAGCAGTGCTTGAGCCTCATGCTGGGTGCATGAGACCCAATGGCTCTGCGTGTAGGATGAGTATAACCTCTGTCAAAGTCATGTAAAGACATTGTATACTAAATGAGAAGTAATTGCTTGTGATTCAGCTCCAAACCATCCTTATCCACTGTGTTTCTTGCATTCTAGTCCACAAAAATCTGTCTTAGATCTGCCACATTCTCTAGGTGTCCAAGAGAATGTCCCATAGACAGATCTGCTAAGGGGATCAGTACAAGAGTCTGCAGTTCATACTGGGAAAAAACGATTAAGATCTGCTCTACCTCTACTCAGACCCAAAAAAACCCAAGCTCTCATTGGTTCAGACAGAACAAGTGATGATTTTCAGTGCAGCTATTTTCAGCTTTCATCTTTCAAGAAATGCAGAGGTGACAAATAATCTCAGACTTCCTCAAAAGCAGTGAATATATTTAATTCTATGATGACATACATATATTCTCATCATAGGCCAGGGAATCTCAGCCCTTTCAGATGTGCCATCCATTCACCTCAGCATTCAAGCCATGGTGAACGTCATTTAGTAAATTCTACAAATTAAAAAGAATGTGCCATTGAAAGACTCCACCATTCAGCTGCAGTGCATGAAGCTGATTTTCCAGTCATTACAAATGGAAAATGAAGTAAGTGACCTCTGCATGAAGCCTACAGCCATGAAGGAAAAGCTGCCTGGAAACAATAGTCCTTGAGCCTGAAAGCAGTATTGATGCTAGGGGAAATGGTGATAAGGACTGGCTATTTCAAGGCTAATTAAGTCGGGCACACTGTATGCCTATGGCTAGCTCCTGCTTCAGAGTTAAATCATCCACCTGGTGTTCAGGTATTGCTCCCCGATGCACCTCTGCATGAGCGAGGCCAGTATGCTTTGAAAATGCTGCCCGAACTCTAGCAGAAACACCACGTTCAAAACACCACTGTGGCATATTCATAGCTCAATATACTGCAGTAAAAGAAGTTGTAACGTTAACAATTAGGAAAGCAGAATGACACAATCAGCGAAGTGAGGTCAATCCATCACATGTTTTCCGAGCACCTTAGGATGGTCCAATTGCCCCTCAGGAGTTACAGCTTCTCTCCACTGACATGGAGAGCCTGTGGGTAAGGTTAGAAATCTAACATATGGGTGGCTACAGCTGGTGAAACAGATGTAATCCTAAAAGCTTAACCCCATTCCTAGTGATGTTGACTGGAGTTATTCTGTTGCTTTCAATAAAATCCAAATTGGATATGTGCCTGTTATTTAGTTTATCTCCTACTAAATCCACCAATCTTTCTTTTCTCCCCCAAGAAATGAAACCAAGTTAATATAACAATAATACCCATTGTTCACAGAGTACTAACAATGTGCCCTGCTTGGCTACCGTACAGGTGACAGAATGAGGTTAAGCCTAGCACTTTTCCAAGAAGTTGTGCTGGCAGCACTTCTGCTGTTTATAAAAAAAATAAATAAATAATTCAAATGCCTCCAATAGTAAGCTGAAAAAATAACAATCTTTCCCAGGCAAAAGAAAGATGAAGTTGGTGTAAAAAAATAAGTCAGGGACATTTAAGAGAATATTGCAAGTAATAGAAAACACATAAATTAAAAAACAACTAAATATATGTAATAGCAGAAATATTGTCATGTGTGTAACCACTGATGTGTTTAATTATAATTTATTATGTATGTATCACAAATATGCACAAATTCTATGTCTTCATCACTTAATGCTGGACAAGGTTTGCAGTAATTGCATCTATTCATGTCAACAAACTCCAAATGATAGAGACAGAAGGTTTCAATAATCTGTTTTTACACTTCAGACATTTCTACTGCTTTTCCCTGTTAGTACTTTTCTGTTTCTGCAGAAGGATCACTCTCTCGTGGCACACAGTATTACTTCTGAAACCCTCACTGAATGACTCCTGCAATGACCTGTAAGTACCTTCCAAGATTCTCATGAATATGCACATGGGGCCACAAAATTATTAAATTGTGTTGCAGTTGCTGTTAGAGGAATATTTGTTGGACAGGGCCTTGAGCAACCTGGTCTAGTGGAAGATGTCCTTGCCAATGACAGGGGGTTGGAACTAGATGACCTTAAGGTCCTATCAAACCCTAACCCTTCTATGGTAACTGTGTTAGACCTGGTGTACTCTATTCAGAGGCAAAGGCTGTCCAGGAAGGAAACATAGGAGGTTTGAGGTACATTTATACTAACACTACAGGACATTTGAATTTTAATTCAGATTTGAAGTGTGCTTTTGAAACAAGTCTCCCATTCAACCCCATTTACTGCATTTTGGTCTGCTTGATGCAGACCAGCTGCTATTGGGTATTTGGTCTGTGGGATCCAATTAGCACTAGCACAGAGAAAATCACCTTAAAAGACATCTATAGTAGCCTGAACACCAACTGTTTAGCTTCATGGAGCTGGTCCCATTGCCTTGCACAGTTTGCTAACATAAACACAGCCTTTCTACACTGAAAACTGGGAAAGAAAAAAAAAAACAACAAAAAACTTGTGCTGTATTTCTGTTTAGCTTCAGGGAAATTAGACCTAATCTCTGTCCTAAAACATAGAACTTGTGGATAAACATATACCTGTTCCAGAAAGACATCCTGGGCAGATAAGTGTGGCTTGATCTTACCTGAACAAAATTAGGTGTGTTGCAAGAGAGTCATTACACAAGTATTGTAATCTGGAGCTTTTCTGAGTACTACCTCTCAACCTTACTTTTCACTAATGTTGGAATTTAATTCAATTGCATTTTACTGTGTACCCTCTTCCTTTTTCAGTTACTGGAAAACACATATGTGCTTCAGACTTAAACTGCTGTAATGCCACAAGACCTGTGCCCGCTATGAAATACGGTGATTATATCAGCATCTACCTTTTCTGAACAACATATGGAAAAGGGCAACATCTGCCAGAGTTTGTAAGCAGGCAGGGGTAGTAAGGTTAGCTCTTAACCATGCATTTATGAGCTGGTAATCCCAAGACATCACAAGAATGAAGTGTTGCAAGGTGTTTTGGGTACAGGCAGCTTTAGCCTAGCCTCCCATACTTCTAAACCCATGGAAACAGTCAGATCCTGGGGCAATGCAGGCTTTTTATTTTGTTTAGAATGGGCATGATTTAGGTGCTTAAATTACTGATGGCCGCATCCTGTTGTGCTTTAATTTTTCCTGGCAGAGGACAAGGGCAACATGGGTGTGCTCAACATGGCAATGCAGCCTCCTCTGCTGGCAGGAGAAATTCCCCCACACTGCCTTTGTAAAACACACCCATCTCTGCACCACAGCATAGCTTGGCTCCCACAAAGGCATGGCTGATGCTTTCCTTCTGCAAAACAAACAGTAATTCTTGAACCTTTTCTGGAAGGAATTGAAAGACCAGATAAATGGGAGCTCATGGCAATAATTTTGCTGGTCTTGTGAATGTCTTGATTATACTGCAAGTCAAGGCACAGCCCAGAGTGGAAGACCTGCAAGTGTGTATGGTTAAGATTTTGGGAAATAACTGGAGAAGCTACTGACATAAAAAATTTGTCTTACTCTGACCAGAATAAAGTGTTCCATTTTGCTAGTGCTCTGCCACAGTTTGGAGGATCAGCCCATCATTCTCAGCTTTGGCAGCAACACCACGTAATGGCTGCCCTTCCATGCAAGGAGTAGGATGTTTTGTTTCTGCAGTTTGAAAATTCTTGTATTTGTTTTGCCAGCAAGGGAAGAAAGAAACTAAGAGATGTTTTGATTCACAGGTCAATTTATTTTCACTAAACAAGAATATTTAACTTCTTATGTTGGTGTCTTATCAAACAAGTTCCTGTCATTGCAGGTATGTACTAAAGGAAAAAAATGTGTTCAGACAAATCTGCATGGAAAGGTTAACAAGATATAAATGATCTTAGGAGAGGTATTCTTCCCCACTGCTACAGAGGTTGGCATGAAGTAAAGTAGTTGGTCCCTTTGAAGAGCTGCCAGCATAAATAGCTCGGAGTTAGAATTTTGGCTTTCATAACAAATACTGAAATGCAAGAGAACTATGCATTGATGAATATACTCTACGATTCAGTGGGACTAGACAACTCAGGCAGCGCTTAACTACAGTATAAACAAAATATCTTCCAAACCTTTGTAAAACTTGTCAATTACATAACATGATTCCATGAAAATGACAATAGAATTCAAAGGAAGATGTGTGTCTTTTCTTTAGACTTCCTCAGTTTTAGAAGGCAAAGATCTCACCTGCAAAAACAATGGTGGAGCACAGGACCCCAGCTTCTCTCAACAGCCATCTGCACAGATTGTTCATTCTCCTGTTTGCTCTGATCTATCCCTGAATTCCATCTAAGTACCTTTGAAATATTTTTTCTTATTTCTTTTTTACTTGGAGAACTAACACAGGTAATTGTTTGAATTTGCTAGCTTATCAAAGCTTTCCAAGCCTCCCAGAAGGTACCAAACACTAACATGAGAGAAGTTACAGAAATTCCCAAACAGAAAGAATATCCTTAACTTTGGGACCGACGTAGGTTGGAATTTACTGGGGACAATCCTTTGGGTTTTAATCCTGTTGTTCAGCTGAAAGGTGCCTCACAGGTGTCATGAGGGGGATTTGGGTGCAGATTTGTCTTACCTAACTTAATCTGTCTTAATTGAATATACTTTGTCACAGTTTGTACATTTTTTTCCTGAAGTTGGTGGAAAATGATGGGCACCCCCAAAGGAGGATTCACCTTTATGTATCCTCTAGACACCTGTCTTAAGATGAATTATACCCTGAAGGTGTACACCTGTGTTCACTGACTGCAGGAGGGACCCCAGATTATATGACCAGAGAACCAATTAGTAGGTGACTAACTCTTTGATGGTTTAAAGAATCCAGTTTAGTGATCTGAACATCTGGAAAACACATGCAGTGCCCTGTAGTCTTCCTTTATCCTCGCTTCTCATCTCAATCAAGGATAATGGCTGAAAGCTAAAAGAGTGACTCTGTCAGGTCTGCTCCACATGTGCAGTGTAATAGAGAACAGCTCTTTCTGCTGTGAGTGTGGCTGGTGTCCACAACACTGGTCAGAGCAAGCAGCAGAGGCAGCTTTGTGCTACTGTGATCATATGACTAACATACACATTTACTCACTTATAGGCAGATACAGAGGCATGTAGGTCTGCATTACCTTTAAGGGCCTGGTTCACATGAAACTGAATGCAATGCACTTGCATTAAGTGGGGCTGGGTTGCCGGGATGCTAAGGGCTGTTTTATAGATGACACCTCTGTAGGTGCTCCTGAAACAGGTAAAAGTCTAAAGACTTTTCATTCCTTTCCTCCACACAATGACCAGTCAAAAGGCTGACAACTTTATTCATGCTATTCAGAGATCTCTACTTTTGAAAAGGGTTCAGAAGACAACAGTACCATGTGGAGAATGGTACACCCCTCTGACAGAGCCCAGCACAAGCCCCTTGGACATGACAGCATGGCTCTGCCCAGCTCCAGGGAACAGAGCAGTTGTACTTGGATTTCCTCCAGTGCACGTCTCCTAGGCATCAAGATGATTTAGTAGAGCATCCCATATCCAAAGATTACAGACCAAACTAAATAAAGCCCTTGTGTGGGTGTGCAAAGCCCAAAACACTGCAAAAGCAAAAGGTTTCTCTTGCATTTCTCTGTATGGGTGTGTGTGTTTTGTATGAGTCTGTGAGGCCCAGAGCTACAGGAGAGGGCAGATATACACAGATCCAAGCTTCAAAAAGCCCTCATAAGGAGGAGCACTATATATTACTTCCCCACAAGCTGTGCCTGGAAAGAGATGGATACATGTGTGTTGCCTTACAGGTGGAGAGAAACAATGATAGGGCCCAAGGAAGGAGGTCATGGACAGCACCCACTCCTGAGCCTCAGCTTCCCACCTGCTGCACAACTTCCTCCCTGCTGTTGCTTTCAGTCCGGGTTTTGTATTAGGCGCTCTGCAATGCTCAAAGTGAAGCAACTACTTCATGCTTGGTGGGGTATGTCCGTGTATTCTAACTGCAATGACACCACTAATGCCCCTTAACTGTTTAGGTCCCCCTAAAAAAAAACCCAAAAAACCCAAAACCCAAAAAACCCCCAAAAAACAGAGAAAAACCAAACCAAATTCCTTTCTTTTTTCAGGTACAGGTTTAATCTTGTGTCTGAAAATTTATCCACTGAAGCCCATAGCACTAGGCTGGCAATGATAAGACACCAATATCATAGAGTATGTAGGAGAATAACACAGGAGACTGTTTAAAGGGTATAGTAGATTCTTATTTTTTATACATGTAGCAGCACATACAAGCTGAACACATCACAGACCCCCACTCATTCACTTGCTTGACTTTTCTGACCTATGTCCTTGTACAAATGCAACCAGACAGGTGAGTAAAAGGTTTGCAGGCTCAGGCCCATCTAGTTACAGCAAGCGACTAAATGTCTATTAAAAGGCTGCACTGGAACTAAAAAAGAAAGTCTGCTGCCAAATTCAAATAGCAGAGGAAAAAAAAATAGAAACTTCTTGAAAATAGAAGGAACAAGTTCCTACATGTACTTGTTTTCGTAGGAGTGCACCATTTGTGAATACATATTTCATGATGACCACTCTGCTGACAGCTCCTTTGGAAAGGTAAACAGACTGTCCTGCTCCAGAACAGGGGTAAAAAATCTGTCTTTACATTTACTCATTCTTGTTTGCAAAATTTTCAGCTGCTTACTCAGGTCTGAAGTATTTGAAGAGCCAGATGAAAAGGAGATTGATGGAACACATTTGCACTACACAAAGTTCCTGCTCTGTATTTTAATCGCTGCTTTGATGGGCATATCAGAGGAGGTCAGCAGAAGTGAAATGAGCTATGACTTGGGTGGTCTCTCTCAACTGAACCTCTAGCATACAATTCCTCTTATCTCCATTGAAGTGGGGCAAGAAAGATTTACAAGGCGGCCAGGATCTGAATGAGCTGGAGCCTGGAGATTCTGTCTTGTTGCAAAATGCTCCCTATGCGTTAGCATTAAAGTTTAACAGCAGGGCCTGCAATGCGATGTGCTTTGCATTCTCCTGGGGCAAAACACAGGGGCAGGTGATGTGCTGCTCAAAGAACCTCAGCACCTCTGCAAGAGTTAACTACATACAGCAAGGGGACAGCTGGTGTGAATCAGGAGAGCTCCTTTGATCCCAGTAGAGCTATGCAGATTAGCACCACTGAAGATGTTGCCTAATGCAACTCTTTCTAGAATGTACTTATTTTGAATTTAGTTTCTAAAAATGAAGTGGAGAACAAAACCCAAACAACTCTCATCCAAGCTGTCTTGTTTATCAGAAGAAACAATAACTTACGAGAATGAAAGCATGACCTTTAACGAGGTTTAGCAGATCTGCTTAGGATTTGGATCTCGCTAGGAGAGCCTAGAGCATAGACCGCTTTCCTAAGCCTGTTTCTCTGTAGGCTGCTCTCATTGTAAATGCACTGAGTTGAATCACTCCCACATTGCTGTGCTGTTATTGTGGTACCAGGGCAAAAATATTTGGCAGGCATTTCAAATAAGTGCTTCAGATGGAATGACGGCAGCTGAGGAGCAAAATGCCAAGATTAAGGAAAGTGTATGCTCTGCTATGCAGGGAAGCTTTTCTGGAAGACATACTAAAAAGAAGTTTAGTCAAATTTTAACATAATTGCTAGTAACTTTTACTGGAAACAATACAACAAAGCGGTCAATACTTGTGCAGTATTTAAAATGTTGTTCAGAGCATTAACATACATAAAGACTAAAAATTCCCTACTCCTGAATGAAACAGGAGTTTTAATTCATCAATACTATAAAGAATACACATTCTATTGGGGAATTCTACTCTAGTAATAAAAATTCCTCACAAAAAGATTCAGATGAGTCTTGGAGTATAGAAAAAACAGATATTTTGTGTTATTATAGGGGCACTTTTACCTCACCAAAGCTTGGGCAACTTCAGCTTTTCCATTAGAAGTTACTGTTTTCATGGATTTTTTTATAACTTGGACATCAGAATTGGCTTCCAGCTCTGACTTCATAAATAAAAGCTCAGTCTGAGTCTCACTTATAATGCCAAAATTTAAAAAAATATTAGTTTGGACACCTTTAGTTATAGAAAAGCAGGAAAATAAAACTTTTTTGGTCTCATACCATTTAAAAATGCCTTTGGTTTACAAAGGCAATTTGTTAAGCAATTAGTTCAATTTCTCTAATCCCCTTTGGGGTTCTAAAGTGCAAATGGTTGAGACACTAGATGTGAAAATGACTTTGCCATATGCAGTGACTACATTTCATAAAAATTATTAATCTGATCTTTTAATCTGCTTTGCACATGCACACAGTGGAACTGTTCACCTGCTTATGCCAGCAAGAGTGAGTTGGACTTGTGGTGCAGACTGAAATGCGCTCTCTGCATCTCCAGGAGTTTGCAAAGTAATTGGAGACTCTCCAGTGGGCACTTCGTGGTCGTGCATGCAAACGTGTGCATTTTCCATGGTTCCCAGCAGGTCTCTCAGCAGTGCCCTGGGAAGCCAGCTGCTTGCATGCATGCCACAGAGGATGACGACTCTGTTTCTTTTTTCTAAATGCAAGGTTTGACTTTCAGTTTATTCATGCATTTAAATTGGAAAAAAAAAAAAACAAAACAAAAAAACAAACACACAAAAGAAACAAAGAACACACAAAAAAGACACCTCTCCCCCAAGACCCCAACAAAATTCAATTGTGATAAAGTATCTCACACCATAATCCATCAATGTATTGAGATAAAAAAGCACGCTTTCTCCTGTAGCTTTTGCTTTTCCCCCTGGCTTCTATGCTCACTTGAACTTCTGACAGATCTATCTTTCCTGCAGACTATCACTGACACTTGTCCTTTCCTTCCCTTTGGCAGTAAAAGCACTGAGTACCTCCCTAGAGCCCTAGGCAGTGGTGGACGGCAGCCCCTGTGCTTCAGAGTGGATGGGAGCCCTGCAGCATTTCCTGGCTCAGTCACTGCTGGAGCCCCCATCCCACTGCTGAGCATTGCCATTGCCATAGCAAACTCCCGCATCAGCCATATTGCCATTTGTCACAACCTTTTTCTTCTAATTCACCTAGTACATTATTTCTTCATTCATTGTCTTCTGCCCTGAATACTTGTTTATTGCCCCCATAGTTCTGCCCAGGTGTTCCTACACAGAAACATGGACATGTGCACTATATTATGTATGCACAGTAAATCCTACGCTTCTGGGAAGCAGCAAATGCTTCCCTTATGGTCTGCAGATACTCAGTAAGTTCAACACCTCTGGACAAGTCCAACTGGCTGTAAATGTGCAAATCTATATTGCAGAGAATGTGCTGTAGATCTAGCACTTTTTGGAAACGCTGCAAACAGTATTCAAGTGCTGTGTCATTGATACATGCATGTACCATAAGTCCATCCAGCTTTTTCTGGAAACTGCACAGCTCTAATGAATATCTCACGACTGTGTGGTAGAATTTCTCTCTGCATGTACATCAGATGAATCTGGCGTTTCTGGACATGCGGAAGAAGCTACGTATTTCTTGTAATACACGCAGAAACCTCTGAAAAACATGAAATAACTCTCAAAATCTGGCTGCATACAATAGCTGAGTCTAAAAGATGTATTTGAGACCCAGCATAGAGAGTATCTCTCAGTTTGCAGAGCTCTGTGTAGCTCCAGCCTTCAGATTTGATTTCTCTTCCTCTCCCAGGTGCTGCTAATAGTTCTGCCATGCTGTCCTTCTCAAACTTTTGCTTTTATCTGCATCAGGGCCCCAAGCTGGCCAGGACTTGGAGGCAGAATTGCCCCACTGTTTTTGGAAAGTGAGTGCACCAAAAGACACTGAAAGGTTTCCAATTTCTAAAGCAAGATTTTATTAGAAAATAAACTCATAAACTAGAACAAGGCATCTCTTTAAATTGAGTTAGCTCAGACTACTGGGCAAAGTAGACTGCATGAAATGGTTTGAATACAATCTCCTCCCTACCCATTACACCCATTACTACATTCCTGCTCTCTAGTCTGCAGCTCTTAGTGGCTTCCTGGGATTGAACAACTGCTGCCATGTCCTTTGTTCCTCAGATAAATCCTCCATCTTTCCAGCACTGCTCATACTTGGCTTGGCTCTGCTGTTGAGAGCAACTCCCCAGCTCCTTTCAGGAAGCTCCTGCTCCATGCAACAGGCTCCTGGCTTAGTTCACCTCCTTCCCACCACTTCTTCACCCCACCCACAGTCAGCAAGGCTTTCCTCCCACACACAATTACTTTGGGGTGGGAAAAAATCCCCAATTCCTCAGAAGAGTGATAGCTGGTGCAGCAAACATTGACAACACAAACTCTAGCCCCTCTGTTGCTGTGCCCCCATAGTAAATCGACAAGCTCTGAGCAGGCAAATCTCACTGCTCTGCTGTCAGCCCCACTCTCATCTTCTATGCCACCCCCTAGAGTCATACTTTCCTGTTACTCCAATTCATATGAAAGCCCTCCTCAGCAGAAAACCTGAAAATGCTCTTTCTCAAGGAAACTCATCAGAGATATTTGTGGGGAAAAAAATTTGCATGTGAGATAAGGATTAGGCTGGTGAGTGGAATCAGGACTGTTTCAGGGTGTCATCCAGTTTCACCATTCTGGGAAGAAACACAGATACTCCGTGTGGCCTACAATGAACACAAATACTTAGGAAGTTGTCAAGTATCATTGCACATGCCAAAAGCACAGGTCAAGACAAGTATAAGCTGGTAGCACAGGAAAAAATGAACCCTTGGAGGCAAGTGAGAGTAGATGTGTTTAGTTTGTTTATCGTGCTCATTCTAGGTTCATGTTCTCACTTCCTTGAAAATCAAAAAGATATGAGAGCTAAACAAGTAGCAGTGCCATCCACACCGAGCCACTGCACCAGGGAGTGCAGGTAGGACACTGTGATATGTTTTGGTTGCTCAGTGAAAACAGACCAGGAAAAAAACATATTTCT
This sequence comes from Coracopsis vasa, assembly GCA_026283785.1. NCBI lineage: Eukaryota > Metazoa > Chordata > Aves > Psittaciformes > Psittacidae > Coracopsis > Coracopsis vasa. The sequence continues at coordinate 65,673 of JANHGB010028351.1, read as the reverse complement.
GGCACTTATCTTAACCACTGGGGTTGGAATACACCTCACTTATTCGTAACCACTAGAAAACTGGATAAATTATGTAGGCTGATTCATGATTCTTCTACATCTAAAGGGTCATGGTCATGTGCGTTGGTCACAGAGAATGAGCCTTTGACTGGACACATTCTGAGTGCAATTTTGTGAGCTGGTTCCCATCTCAAACACTCAATGTGTGTTCCCACAACTCATCCTCTCTTCACTTTGCTCTTTGTGGCCCAGAAGAGCTTACACTTCCGGGGATTCAGCTGACAGGTAGCAAGTAAATAAACTGACAAGAAGAGAAGCATAAGGTGAGGAAAAGAACAGCAGACAAGTATGTTTGCTCAATGGATTTTTTCCTTTTAAGCATTGCTATAATTTCAACACAGCACTGCAGTGCTGAGGATGAAATAGGTATAGGATTTAGCAGCAGGATCACAAGCTCTGGGAAATTACAAACTCCTGTAAATCCAGATTTCTAATGTAAACAGAATTATTTCAAGGTTTTCAGCTCTACCGTTTCAGCCTTAGACTCACTCAAACAGGAGAGAATCAAGAGTCTATTGGAGTGATACTGAAATCGGTTCAAGCCAATTAATTTACTTAGTGTGCAACATCTTTTTCTATAAATATCGTTTATGCTGGCAGTGACCGGCAGATAGACTGGACGCAGACACCTTCACTACTTCCCTATGTTTTTCTTATGTGTCGTCTTTATAAATTAATGCATGCATCTGAAAATAGCAGCATTTGTTTTGATTCCAGAGAAAAATTCAAAGTCTGCACTTCCTTTTTTTCTCCAAAATGCACTACATCACTCAGTCCTCTGCTCCCCAGTTATTTTGAAGAAATGTCCTTTCCTTTCATGTGTGAGTTAGGTGATGCATTACAGCCAGAGGGAGGCAAAAAAAATGGATCTAAAGAATGTTGAAATACAGCCACAAAATTGGGCAAGTAATGTATGTTTTCCAGTTGGAAAAAAAACATCACTTTAAGAGTGATAGCTGAGATGTCCTGATACCAGTTTTCCTCTCAGCCAAAAAAGTATGTTAAATCTATTGGGCAGCTGATAATATGTCAGTTTTATGGGTGCCTGTCAAAATTGGTCATCTGGTAAAGCTGGTACAGTGCTAAGTATTCGCCTTTGCTTGGATACAATAACTACTCAATTAAGGTTAATCACATTCGACGGACTTGAAAATCCTTGTAGTTTTTCTGTATGCAACACCCCTGCCAATCTTTTTCTGGATCTGCAAAGACAAGTGGAATGAAAACAGTAGACAAACAGGAACACCATCAGGCTACAAGATAAGACAGAAAGGTCTAAAAGAGCAAAGGATATATTCAAGTTCAAGATGGTAAATGATCTGCCAACCTGTGGAAAAACCCAGGTGGTAGAACAGATAGGTGCATTTCCTAGGGGTGGTTACCTAAGCAAATCATTGGAAGAATGAATTGTGGTAGTTACTTGCATTGCTCCTCTCCCTACTTACCTGCATGGCTCAAAGGTAACTTCTTCCACATTTTAATCATGGGCTGCCGTAAGAGCCCCTCACCAGGAAAAAGTCCTACACCCTTAGTGGCCCTTGCCCAAAACTGTGGGTCCTCCTTAGTACCCCATGTGCTGTTTTCTGTGCCTGCCATCTGTCTTTTTCTCCTTACTCTGAAGAATGTGCCAACATATAGTTTAGGAGCAGCTTCTCAGTCTGGAGAAATGATCCCAGGGGCTATGAGCACTGGGAGCAAAGTCTTCTTCTGGGATCAGGCCAGTGCTTAAGTCACTGCCCTTGTTTGTGTCCCTTATTTAAAGCCACTGTCAAAGTTTCCATCTCTTTTCACAGAGACATGATCAGCTCATTTGAAAGGGATGGTCAGAGGCAGTACAAGCGGCTGGTAGCCCTCTGTTTCTTCGTGTCTCTACAAAGATCTCTGGAGATGTTAAAACTTTATAAACCTAGAGAAGAAAAGGACTAGGAGGAGAGCCAGTAGGATGATTTGCTCTCACTCCAGAAGATGGCTTGCTAACATGGACAAGACCTGTCACAAGGCTGCCAGCCAGGACTTACGTTACCACAAGCCATTTTGTCATGTAGCATGCACAAAGGAGCCAAATAGAGAGAAGTACTGAACACCTGAAACCACATTTGGTGTCACAGGGAGATGGAGATACTCTAAAATTCCCACAGTTTGGCCCAAGCAAATATGTCCTTCAGAGGGTTTTCTCTAAACACTTATTTTCAGGAGAATCAGAGGCAACCATTTTCTTTCCATCTTCCCCTGAGATTTTCTTTATTTTTAGGTAGAAGTAAACTTTGACTGTTCCCCTTTTGTGGGAGCATGGCTATCTCACATGACCACTAACTGTTTCTTCAAATCTCCAGGTTCTCAAATTCTCTATTTTGTGTATATTCTGCAAATTAAGAGAGAGTTTCTGCCTTGAGTGCCCGAAGGCACTGTATTACCCAAAGTGCCTCACAGCTGCAAATGTTTAGGTTACCAGCACCTACCTACTGGAAAAGCAGAAATTTCATTTCAAGGTTAAGGCATAATATTTCATCCCTGGCAGAAATCTTAAGAATTTTCAAAATAGGAAAAAATAGTAGGCACGTTTCCAGCCCTCCTGCAGTCAGCACTGGAAGTCCCAGGCACATGGCTGGGCCCACAGGGGCGTCTTTCAGAGAAGCTTTCATCCCCAGCAGCCAGCTGCTGGAGATACACTGAAGAAAAAGCCAGTCAATCAAAGATATCTGGGACACGACTAATCTCACCTAATTAACCAACTTAAAAGATAGGTTTTTAGTTTAACCTAAGTAATCAATGACTTGGAAAAAGGGTATGAATGCAGAGCTGCAAGTCTCTCTCTACTGATGGTGCAACACAGGGAGCTCAGGGCTGTTGCCTAACAGTGAGTAGACAAAATTATTTGGGACGAATCCTACCCTAAAACATTTTCTCTGAGAGTCTCAATGTGTGTGTTGATTGTTTCTACTTAAATTCATCAGGAAATTAAGATTATAATCCAACAGTAAGCACAAGTAAATGAATTCCTCTGCCCACAGAACCCATCTGGTTTCCCTAGAGTTCTGGATTGGTTTCTGAAGATTTTTGCCATGTTTGTCCTCCTGTCCCTGTCTTAAGGCCTTTTGATAGAGGGATTCTCATTATTTATAAGTTTCATGGCTTTCCTATCATATGCTTAGCACCATCCCTTTGACACTGGTTTAGCATAGTGTTGGGTTTAGCATTATTACTATAAAAGGGAATAGTATAAAAAGCTGTATCTGTCATTTACTAGAGTGAGTAAAGCTGAAATTTGTTTAACTCACCTGGAATCTTTCCTTTCTTGCACAGCATCATTTTCATTTAAAAAGTGATAGAGCTCAACTAATCCCAGCAATAAAATGGTTGCTATTGAATGCTATGGTAGCTTTTGAAACAAGAAAACCTCTTTCTGTGTTCACTGCAAAGGATTAAGACTGTCAGGTTTGAAAAGTTGTTGGCTCTGCTTAATACTTGCTAAGCACAGTTTAGACTGTTTTATTCATTTATACTCCCTCACTTGTCTCCTTCGTGTGTCTTATATAATAATTTCCATAGTCAGAAACAAAAAAAATAAAAAGACATCAGCTAAGATAAAATGGCACAAGATTAAAAGCTCTTAGCAGCCGTCGAACCTGGCGAGAAAGAACAAAGAGGTTTAAAAATCATCATATTTTACAGCCTTAGAAAGCCACATATTAAATATAGATTTTGCTGATTATATTGTTACACATTCCATTGTTCCCATGCCATTGGCCTTCGGGACTTTATTACTTATGTAATTCCAAGATCTGACACAGCCAGAGTGAAATGCATCTGATCTCAATGAATGGCATCAGATGAAAAAAAAATGGATTTTATGAGAAAAAAATACCGTTTAATTTTACTGTGAGTCCATTGATTGTTGACAGATGTTACCATTCCCATTTAATTATTCTTGATTAATTTTAAAAAAATATAGTTAGATGTCAAAGTATTTGAAGTCATCCAGATAAAGATTTTGTTTAAAAAAGTTCTCCCTACACTTTTTCTTATTTATTCCGCCTTCCACAGATTTTCCATATTAAGGGAAACCTGATTCAGAGTGGTACATAGAATCTTAGGGTTTCAAACAATACAGCAAATTATTATTAATTAAGGACTAGGAAAGCATGAGGCTGTTCGAAGAGGAGGGGGTAATTTAGTAGGAAGCGTTTCATAGTGACTGCTGGCATGAAACTCCAGCACGGTACTGTGTCAACAGAAGCACCTCAAATTGACATTTCTTGACCACCATGTATTCAGAGCTACAGATATGAACATACTTATTAGACATTATTTAAAAACATATCTAAATCCCAAGGAACAGGCAATTTAAAATAAATATGCAAAACTTGACTAATTCCCCACTCTGGAATATGAGCACATACCTCATGTCTTTTGGATAAAGGGCTGAGAAAGAACAAGAATGTGTCTTCTCACTTTCTCAACAAAACAAACAAACAAACAAAAAAACAAAAAAACCTAGTACTTAATTTTCTTGCTTTTCCTACACGTTATTTTCACAGGAAATATATTTTACCATACTCTTCATTATAAAGGATTCCAGTTGTGATCCAAAAGGACGGTTTCTTTAGTTTACTCTCTAAAAGTGTAGCAATGTATGCACCTGAATATTATAGATTCAGTTTTTTAGAAGCATGAGACATAGATAAGAAAAATCTCATTGCAATGAGACTACACGTAGACCATTTTTTTATATGATTCAGAAGATATTTAGTAATTTAAAATAAGAAAACGCTTTGAATAAACAAGTTAATTCCTCCTGATCCTTGGAAACCTAGCAACATTTTGCTGTGGTTCACAGGCATACGCCTGGTGTATTTCAGGCATTTGAGGCACTCTGAAAAAGACTGCTCCGAGGCTGGAGATAGATAACCGAATATAGGTGCTCAACACAGGTGTACAAACTGTCAGCCTCAAAATGGTCATCCTTCACCATTAACTCTGCTGACAACTTTATATGGCCCATGGCATATCCAATTTCCAGTCTGTTCTCTCCTTTACGCATGCCGGCCACTGAAACAAAACTTTCACTGATGTGTGTGGTTTGGATCCAAGGATAAAACTGCTCATATGGCAGAGTGCAGCCTCAGAAAGCCTGTGGCTATAGCAGAGCACTTATGGCCATTTACTTGTGTGTGGCCGCTCTGCGGATCACGGAGAGCCTGGGTGAACACCCAGCTCTCATGCTGCTGATTTGGAGCCTGACTCCTGCAGAGGATGAGGAGCTGCTGTACGGCTAGAAATACCTCAGCCACTACTGTAACAACCCAAATGGGAGATAGGAGCCTTCGAAACAAATCACACAAGTACAGGAATTTTAAACAAATTGCTTCTCCATTTCAAAACGTCTTGATGGGTTTTCACATTTTGTTGGTGAGCCCTGTTAACTGAGCTCTTCTACCCATATCTCATTGGAGAAACCTGTGCAAGCAGTGAGTGGCCTGGCAGAGCTTCAAGGAATGCCGGCTTCAGATGTATAAAGACTTCAGTGAAACTGCAATTCCATGACTGGTGCTTATCAAGTGTAATATTTTACTCTGTATAGTCTTGCTGTCCACCTAAAAAACATCTAATAGGGCACTTGAGATTTCTCAAAATGTGTCCTCAGATCCTGGTTATGCTCCTGTTTTAAATAACTTATTCAAGCTGTACTGTGGATTTTGTGTTCCTGGGTTTCCTTTGATGTGGTTCAGTGTAATTTGTACTACACTGCCTGTCTTTTTTAAATACAATGTTTAATCATGTTTCGTTCTTAGAGTCTTGAATTAGCTATGGATCAAAAAATTGGGTGCAGATTTTACTTTTTTGGATTTGCTTCTAAAGATGTCTCCATATAATGTAGCAGATGAACTTTTGTGTTGTTACATAAAATATTACTATGTACAAAAAAACCCCTCTGTGTTTGGAAAAGACATTTCTCTTTGGAACAATCTCTACAAAAATGTATTTTGCTGTTCTGCTGAAACACCAACAGCTGAGGAGCATGACAGATCACTTGGCATTCTTAAAGTTGAATTGCCCTGCACAACATATTTCTGTGGCTGAAAGAAAAATAGCGTTAGACCTTCAGAACTGCTATTACTGTAATTAAGAAAGTCAGCCTTCCCAACATCTCTCCATGCTGCTGTGCTGACAGGAATGCAAATAAATTAACTATTGCAGGCTTCAGTCTTAATGCAAGCAAAATGTGGATGGAATTTTAAAAAAAAAAAAAAGGAGGAAAAGTAACTCCACATCTCTGGACTGCTGGGAAAGCTGGGTTGAAATACATAGCATGAAAAAAATGTCTATGCTATCTGGCTATAGCACATGTCAGCTGGATCCCAGAACTGCTCCTGGGAGGTGTCCCCTGAGTACAAACTAAGCTTATTCCTGATCTCTCCTAAGGGAATTCCTCCTGTAGGTCTTCAGGGAAAAGTGCCCATTTTTACCTGTGACTTGGAACAGCCTCTCACCTGTGCAGAGGATTGGTGTGGAAGGAAAGGGAGCCCTGGTTCTGCCTGCCACCACCCTTTCCGAGGCTCTTCATTCCAGGAGTGCAAGAAAGTGATAACATGCCCCTGCATAAATGCATTAACACCTGGGTGTATTTCTATCCTGGTAAATTACTGTTTCTCAGTTCTTGTTGCATTTTTCCTGGTACACATGCACTACCTGAGGAATAGTGTGTTCCTGCACTGTCTTTCAGAGTGAACCAACTACTGCCTTCCAAAACAAAACCTGTGCCCTGTTCTGAGTACAGTTCAGTTCAGCAGCTGCTCCTAGAAGCAGTATGAGTGATACTGCCCTAGCTTCAAGCCTCTGCCTTTCACAGTACTTCAGCACTATGCCAGCAAGCTTTCCATCTTCAGACACCTTTTCATGCCCTTCTGTCATGTCCCAGAAGATGAAACACTTGCTCTTCGGTTTCTGATATAAAAGAACTGCGGAGCTGCAATACAACCTTCATATTATTGCAGGCATGTTGAATTAAGTAATTAAATCCCAGGATCATGAGGACAACATATTGGCCACAAAGGAGACCAAAGGGAATGGTCTGTGTAGGGTGTAACATAAGGCCAGTTTTCATGACAGAATTGACATGCTACTTGCATTATGCCTGCTGAGCTGAACATTCCCTTGAGGTCACCTGGAACATGCACACTCTCCAAAGTGCCCAGATCCTCTGAGCAGCCTCACCCAGCAGGCTTGCTCAGAGCTTGCCTACCATCAGTGCAAGACATACCAGCCACACCCAGATAATCTTAGCATTGCTGTGGTCTTTGTATCATGGCTAATGGCTAAATCAATCATGCAGGAAGAGAGAGATTGAGATCAAAATTCTTCCTTAGCCTGCGGGTTCAAAGCTAGTATTCCAAAAAGAGTGACATAAATTGCAGAACAAGGTACCTTCCACCTCCCCTTTCCCTTATTAAGTAGTAATTGGATGAGACAGAAAAGAATAATCCTAAATGTAGACCCTAGGATTGCCTGTCCACCTGAATGCCTGTATGTATTACAATATCTTGCTCCTTCATAATTGTTCTTACTCTAACTTCATTAATATTGAGAGTGCTTTGGCCTGAAATCTTAGGAAGAGTTCTCATGTGGCAAATTCGCATGAACTTTCAGGGGATGGGAGGGAATGCAATCTGGACTGATGTTTTAGAGTAAGGTACCTGAAAACCAGCAATCTTGAATTTCTTTAAAACTGTTTGAAATTTTACTTGGTATAACCTTATGGAAGTAAAGAGGGCACAGTCACTATATTTCCTTCCCTGAATGTAAAGACTGCATTTATGCATGGCTCTGGTGTGAAATACAGCAGGCAGGAGGAAGGAGAGGAGAGCATCTGTGACCTTGGCTGCTATTTCAGAATAACCTCGAGCCAAAGCACAGGTTTGCCCAGATTAATCCATGAGTTACTTTTTTTTTTTTCCATAAGAGAATAACTGCATTCAAGCATGGCTTTTCCTTTAGATACAAAAGACCTAATTCAGTTGTGGTGTTTGGTTGCACATTTTTCCTGATGTCATTCTAAGAAAAGCAAAGATAGTCTGTGAAAAGGATAGAGATGCAGTTAATAAAGACGTTCTTGAATTGCTCGCTAATGGATATAACACTTGAATTCACAGGCATCCTCAGTTGCTAATGGAACCTGAAAGTTGTCAGGAAGATGCAGTTGCATTTGGCGTGACACACACCCTCCTCACGCTGACAGCTCTGCAAAGTTACATTTTTAAAAACATATTTTCTTAATGCATTTTTTGGCTAACCCAGTTGTCCCCATTACCTCTGAAATGCTTCAGTCTAATTCACATTAACCGGCTTACTGAGATACCAACAACATTCTTTCTATCCCGGATCAATTGACCAGACTTACAGAACTGCTGGTATTTAAAGAAAGTTCAAGTCCTTTCCTGACTGCTGTAGGGCTCTGAACTTCTCTTTTATCTGGCTCATTAAGAATATTCCATCATCTATGCACATAGTAGGCAAATAGCTTTAATATTTCACAAAATGACCTCTTTTCTCCTGGTTAAAGCTGATCGTACTGTAGAAAGCAAGGAGCAGTGGCTCCTAAGCTGGAAACCGGGGACACACAGGCAATCTTCAGCCTTTCTCAAAAATCTTTACCATGGTGTGACCATTTCAAGTTAATAGACCATGAAAGTTTAAGTTAAGTACTTGGAGCTAAAGTGCTGACTGCCTTGTAGCAGATCATCAGTGGTTCACTCCACTTTAGCACTCAACCAAAAGAGAATTTCTGGAGTCTCTCAAATTTTGTGGCAGATCTGAGGAGAGAATTTACCCACAAAACCACAGATTAACATACAATTATAAGGATAGCAAAAAAGATGCATATAGGTAGCATGGAGATGGAGTTCTGAAATATGTGAGAGATGGTTTACACATACAGTCATTTTATGATGTGGAAAAGGTTGTGGAAAAGGTTTTTCGAAAAGGTTTCTGTTGAGGCTTTGCAGAGAAATTTTGATGTAACTATCAGAATGTTCCATCACAATATCCAACACTGCCAGAACCAAATACTTATGTGATTTATTTTCCTGGAATTTAGGTTGATATCTTCTATTTACCTAAGAATTTCTGATAGAAAAGTTCAAATGACGCTTAAACTTCATTTTAAATTTAATGTTTTAGCTCATTGTTTGTAGTTGCATTATGCCACAACCAAAACATTCTGTTTAAAAAATCCTAGATCATTAACTATGTAGAGAATGATCATTATTTTTCACAAAATTAAAACTTGATCAAAATTTGATATTTCAAAATCCTCAGTAAAAAAAAAAAAAAGCATCTCTGTCCTCTGTGTTGGTTCTACATTTTCAATCATGGAGAGTAGCAAGGTAAATCATCTAGCACTGGAAAGACACTACAAAATAAATCTATCTGTGATTACATCCAACCAGTATCTCCAACATAACACAACATTATTATTTTGTGATAATCTTGCCACCACAAAATTAATTTGAGTCATGCATGTGTCGTGCTAGTGACATTGAATGAAATAAACTGATTGGCTGATTTTTGCAACCATTTTCATGCTTCTCTGAAAGACCTTAACACAAAGGTCTCTAAATGTATCTTTTTCTGGCCTCATGTATACTACTTCTGTCTAATGTGTATCTATAGCAGTGGAGATGTCTATCATGAACATTGTCTTGAGATTAAAGCAATCATGTTTCTTATTCCCAGTAATCTAGTATACATGCCTCTAACTCAGTTGTGTCAGATTGACACAGATGACTGCTAAATTCTCTCAGACTGACGCCAAATGCAACAAAGTGCAAGTTCAAAAGATGTTAAAAAAGAGATATTTTTAAGATAGATCACCTGCAAATCTCCTAATTCAACTCTCGTATTTCAGCAAGTCACCTCTATGTTTACTGCATAAGAATAATCATATAAGAATAATTTGTACATTAGAGTATGTACAAATTTATCTCTAATTTGGGAATTGATGAAGACATTAAAATTAAAACATCAAGAAAGATATACAGTGCTATCCTACATATAAATGAATTCAGGAAACCTTGCAGATTCAGAACATACAGAATTCACCTCTCCAATCAGTTTGGAGACAAACTTGCAGCAAAGGTCAAACAATGACTGTTCTGTGTTATCCAGCTGTGCTTCAAATGGGCTTCCTTGTCCTCTGACTGCCTTACCATTCATCTTATGCCACCATAACCAAATTCCTATATGAGGAAATCAAGACTAGTACCACATACCAGTAAGAATGTGACCACAAACTTGCCTCCATAAACACTTCCACAGATGCATTTCCAAATCTTCCAGAAAAAAAGAAAAGAAATCCTATACTGTGGTGGGATACAGCACAGAAAGACTTGAATGGATTTTACACTCTGTCAGAAGCTGGTCAGTGTACTGAATCTTAGCTTTAATCTATTAGGTGTAGCTATTGGGATGTAGGCTATATCACTGTCACTTCTCTTCTGCCAAAATGTGTATACTCATTTACTGTACCCCACATCATCTTCCAGCATTGGACATGAATTTAGTAACAATTGAATGAGCCAAGCTAACATCTCTGGAAAATTGCTAGTAAAGCAAGAACTATCCCTATGTTTAGGGATGTTTATGATGCTTATAACCTCAGCCTTCTGCTCCCAAGAGGTTCTGAGCTTGGGATTTCTTTCAATGGGGTGGTAGGCTTTGAGTAGTTGTCATTCTTGTTTCAAAATGTCTGAATATGAAGCACTCAACCAGTAGACAGGCAGGCAAGGCTCTCCTCTACAGTACTCTGTGTGTGTGTGTCTGTGTGTGATAGTAAAGGTCAGAGGGGACTATCCTCAGGAGAGAAACAAGACTTTTGACTGCAATTTCTGAAGAGGTGGATCGTGAGTCATGACACCTTCAAGGTCCTGAAGAAACCTGCAGCCTTCAGAGCCCATTGATTTCAATGGCAGTGTTACCCAAACATCTCACACTGAATATTTGATGACATGGTGCAACAAGGCAACAGCCGTCTCTCCGCTGTGCTTGCTTCATCTCCTCTTTTCCCTAACCACTTCTCTTATACCTTGTATAAGATGCATTTCTTCCCTTACCCTTTCTTTCCCTCAAGTTTTATTTATTTTCCTCTCTATCACCTCACTTCCTTTTGAAATTATTTGTTCAGAAGCATTTATCATTCTTCTATTCCCTTCTCTAATTATTCATTTCTCGAATTAACTACCAGGAACTTGCAATTATTTCCATTGCATATTTTATGCTTCTTCTTCCAAATGTAGTGCTATGATGGGATGTCCTTACCTCCTGAAGGAGCTCCTCCCAGATAGCAGCTTGATGAACTGCTATGTTTTTCTTTATATTTTTCCTTCATTAATATGTAGATTTTCTTCTTTTTAAATATGGTGCGCCTCACTGAACATTCTCATGTCTGAGCCTGGTTTTCATTATTACAAACACCATTTATTATGGTGTGTTTTTAAATTGCAGGCACAAGGAATGCAGAACAGGGTCCACTTCAACTCAACAACCTGGAGCCATTCTGGAGGGAGAGAGGAAAATCTGTTCTGGTCAGAGTGACTATGCAGCTCAAACAGAATAGCTCAAGAGGGAAGACACAGCCCTCTCAGCCCTGGTTTGCTGTGTTGAAATAAAGATCCAGACATGAATAAGAAAAAGAATAAAAAAGAAATTTATTATATTTGTGTTTTTCCTATGTAAAAAATAATTTGCTTTCTGAGGCTCAGGATTCACAATATTCTTTTTATTTCCAAAATGATCACGTGACTGTTTTGGAGGAAAAAAAAACCCCACCCTTAAATGAACAATTGTCCTCTGTTGCAAAGTTGTGCGGTGCTGCGGAGATCTTAACTGTAGAAATCCTTCGTTCCTCATCATACCATCCCAGCAGTGTAAGGGAGCAAGACTCCTTCTCCAAGCTGGCTCCATTTTTTGGCTCTGTGCTGCCAATTTTGACTGGTGTTACAGCTGCATGGATTCAAACCAAGAAACAGTCTCCCCAGCCTTTCATCTCTTAGGTTGGATTTTGCTCTAATATTCAGGCATAGATCTTACCATTTTGTAATTGTATTTCATGGAACTTCAGCTGTTGTTGCCAACCTCTAAGTTAAGGAAAGAACAACTTGTGCTGATGATAGTGGCACCAATGCAAGCCTCAGCACAGCCATGCTTCTCCCCTGTGGACTGTGTCCTTGTAGAAATGATAAGAGGACCCCTTTACCACCAGTCTGATAGCATGGCATGGCTGCTCCAGTAGTAGGTCCTGAGCAGACCAGCCCTCTCTTCCACTGGTCCAGCAGCACCTACTGATCCATATGGACCCCAAACAGCACAAAAGAAGTTCAGCACATGGCCCACAGAGCTGTCTCCTGCAGTAAAGGGTGGTGACCAAGAACTCTTTTCTTTTTTATAAATTGAACATAGAAAACATCTGTGCCTCTCTTCTGTCCAGGTTTATTTTTCCAATACTTTACATACCACAAATAGTTCAGTATGACTCCTCCATCAGAGCAGAAGGAAAATAAAAACATGCAATATTTCATTTCAAATGATATTGTTATTGACATGACAAATTCGATCAAACAGTCTTTATTCCCCCCACCTCTCATTCCCTTTCTCTACCTCATCTTTCTGTTTCCCTCTCTTTTTAAAAAGCACTTCACTGTTCTGTTTGGCTGCTCAGCCTGTCAGGCTCTTGCTGCTTCTGAGATATTTGGCTGCCCTCAGAGCATCATATGACTTCAGTTAGCTTGGGGGGCTCCAGCTGTGCTCTTCAGTGTCATGGACAGAGGTAACAAAAGGGGAGAGGGTTAAGAGAATCAAATACATTGTTAGACATTTCTTTTAAATCCTCATGCAGAAGATGTAAATCACATGGTTGGCAGCAGGTTTGGGGATGTCACATGGGAGTTTGTTTGGTTTTTCGTTGATCGAATCCCCAAACATTTGCTATTTCTTACATTTTTTTTCCCTTGTTTGTCTTACTCATTCCTCATCTATTTCTATTTAAGTCCAAGGGGTCAGAACCTAGGATAAAATTTTGACAGTTCCTGCAGCTGATACAAGAGCTTTCTCATCCAAGCTATTTGGGAACCTATTTGGGATTGCTCATCATTGAGGTATATCCTGGCCCTTTTCTCCGTTGGCCTGTGAAGTACGGATCCTTGCTCCTGATTGACAGAAACCTCCATTCAGGGCAAATTGCCAGTCTGCAAAGCACCACAGCACACAATTATCTCAAAAAACATTCGGATATCCAACAGAATTTGGAGACAGAATGCCTAAATTAATCTGAACTCAAGTTCATTACATCATGGGCAAAGAAATTAAGGCATCGTCTCCTGATCATGTTCCTCACTGGCTTGCCTGGGGCAGTGAAATGGGGGTCCGCCGTCTGGTAAGTTGAAGAGTACTTACAAACTACTTATTATATATCCTCCTCAGGTCTTTTTGCTCTTGCAGAGTTGCCTCTGATGGGTTGAAAATTCTCCCAGTTTTCAGAAGATGTCAGAAGAAGCTCCTGAGATATAGGGAAGTGAGAAGGACTGGTCAGCAAGTAAATTTTACCAAGATTAAACACCCAAAGAAAAAACAAAATGTCTTGTACTCCTCTTCCCAGGGCTTCTCCAGACCTGACACTGCCATCTGGAAAGAAATTACAAACATGTGACCCTTTTCTGGTACAAGTCCCCCATCCCAATCAAAGCTCAAGGGAAAAAAGTGCATTTTCTGCACATCTTTCTCTCAAGCTGGAAGAGATGCTGTAGGTGGTTTGTAGGGACCACTTCACAGGGCTGTGGAGACATCAGTTGTCCAACTCTCATCTTCCCTTAACCTGAGCGCTCTTCACTGTCCCCAGGCACTGTGGTCATCTCAGCAGGGAGGATGAGATGACCTTTAGGTCATCTGTTCATCTAGGACTAGATGACCTCCAGAGGTCCATTCCAGCCTCAGCCATTCTGTGACCACTGGCCATGGGTCTGAAGTGTCTCCCCTTGCCTGGGACCCTGCAGGCTGACAGCCACCATGGCTTTAGGGGTTTGCTATGTTGATGTCTCACAGATGTCCCAGACCTCCTATGATGTTTCATGGAAATCATTGATTTTCATACACTAGACACCCTTGAGGAAAAAAAAACCCAAAACAAACAAAACCCAACCAAACAACAACAACAACAACAAAAACAAACCCCAAAACAACAACAAAAAAGCGCAAACAACTTTGGTGAGCAAAAGTTGAAACTTTTTCAACAAAAGTTCACTTTCTTTTTGGAATTGTGAAGTTCTTAAAAAATGAAAAGCTAGGATAAAGCCAAAGGGAAAAATTTCAATGAGGATTTGCTTTGACAAGTTTGCCATAAAAAGATTTGGCATTTGCCATATGGCTCCAATTATGCTTCAATCAGTCTGTGCTGGAATGGCAAGGAGAGGTCTGGGGAAAACTGCTTAAGTATCTTTCTGCAAGTTCATGGGCAGATGAAAAAACATTTGTATTTTAATCAAGAAATTAATAGAGAGCAGTGCTGATGGAAAATTTCACACCATCTGTGTGTGTGACTGCTGAAATTTTTGGGTAATAATTTTGTTATTCTTTAAATACAAATGATTTTCAACAGTCCATGCTGTAGCCTGTTTGGGAGTACATCATAGAACATTCATATGCAGTCAGTAGCTATGGGTGTTTTATCTCAGCTTCTAAGATTAGTTTCCTCGGTGACTGATAGACTCTGCTGCTTCTTTGGTCCTTTCTGGACATGATTTTGCTATAGCAACTGTGTGAAGCGGACCTTTGGATTTGATTTAAGAACATTCCTGTATTTAATTCCATATCTGTGAGCTCATAAGTGTGGTGTGGTTTGGAGGGTGAGAGTGGACGGGTAAACGATTATGAATGCACATACACAATCCTTGAATCATCTGACTGATATTTATTTGAATATAAACAATCAGGTTCCAATCTCACTGCAGCTATAGAGATATTTACCATTGACTTCAAAAGAGTAGAATAGGAAATCCCACATACAGCCATTCCCAAATCACTGCAGCCATTTTCCTCACATTTCTAGCCTAAAGGGCACTGCTGAAAAATTTTCTAATTTTTGCAAGTAGTTTCTCCAGTTTTCAGCAAAGTTGCACAAAGCGATTCCACACCACAAAAAGGAACATGTTAGCTGTCAGTATTGTATTTTCTTTATTCATAACTGCTGTTTGGTATATATGTAATGAAATTAGAAAGACAGCACATGTGTTCACCACCTGAGCAGATGAAAACATCATTGTGAAAGGGTAGGATGTTAAAATATGTTCCTTTGCAGTTCCAAGGTGCACTCCTGCATCTGTTAAATATTTACTTTTATAAAAGTAACTTAGGAGACATTTGAGTGTCTGAGACCAGGAGAGGATCTCTGTGAACAGAAGACTGCAAAACGGATTAGTTTTTCTGAGAAAATAAGATGTTAAATCTTGGGAAAAGAAACCACTCTCCTTGTAGCAATTGTTTTTAAAATTGATCTGATTTCGTTAGAATAAGGCAGCTTTGTTAAGGTGCATAAAGAGAAATACAAAAAATGTATGAGAACTTAAATTCAGTATCTGAAATATTTAATGTCATGTTGCATATGTTACTGTCTCTCTCCCTGCATTTCATGTCTCTTTCCATACCACTTATAAGATGAACCAGAGAGGAGAGAGCAATAAAACATAGAAACAGAAGTACATGAACTTATTAGTTTCCTTCTCATGTGACCTCAAAAGGAATTTGCTCTTCTCTATATCTGAAGTATCAGAGAGGCATCGCCTTTCCCACCTTTCTGTGCTGCTGAGAGCCCAGGCTCATCTTGCACACACACTACCATGTTAAAAAGAGATATAACTTCATTCTTCCAGCCCCACTGATTGTAGCAGTCTGCTGTCTCTGTGGAACAATTTCTGGAGAAGGTGTGTAAGGCTTTGTTGAACAGGGAGCAATATGAATTCTGGCATTTGCAAGAAGCTGCATTTTGTAAAAATAGGGACCAGTGAGTGTTGCCTTCTTCTTTGCGAGCACGAGTCTTTGATGGATCCAGAGCACAGAAATAGTACCTTTTAAACATGCATACATGTTCTGTGGTGTGGTAAGAAACAGGCAAGTAGATAGGACCAACCTTAAAGATACTGGAGTCCAAGGGGTAGAGTAGGAGATTCATGCACATTTTGAAGATCAGATGGCCTAGACTATTTCCTACCAGGAGGAACACTTTCCCAGTCAGTCCCTGAGATATAGGACATCACTGTCCTTAGTCAGATGCGATAAACGCCATCCATATACTGTGCTTCTCTGCAGCCATCAAGAACAGCTTTGTGGAATGCCACCAGCCCTTCACTCCCCCCACCCCAGGCTCTGTCTGCCAAACTCTCTTTAGATTGGGGAAAATGAAAAATCACCCTTCTGAAGTGAGTGCAGGTGAGGTGAGCATCAGACTCTTTTCACGCAGAAACCAGTAGGGCTAGGGAGTTAAACAGGACAAAGAGACACATAAAAAGTCTAAGATTCTTAAGATTTTAAGAGGCTGAAGCAAGTCAGGATAACAATGTCACCTACAAGAGAGGACAACATGGGAATGTATATTCTGCAAATCCCACTATGTCTTTTTCATTGAACTAGACTTCCAAAGCTTCCTGACAGTATCTTGCTCATCAGAAGAAAGAGACACCTGTAGGACTGCGCATGAGTTTTTGAGAATATCTATCTGCACTGAGTATAGACATCTCCACGGGTGGTGTGTTACAGATTTAGTTCTCATTCCATCCATTTTGTGGAGTTTATGAAGACACAGAAATATCCTCACTTTTCCCCAATCATATTATCAATTATCGTAGAATTTGCTGAATGAATGTTAAAAAAGCTGGATTAAGACAATATCACTAATAAATTCAACAGACTTTTTGTAAATACATTCCAAGTAACATAACAAAAGCATTTAATTTTGAAAACTAAATTATTTATTATTGGGTTTAAATTATTTTAACTTGCTGTGCCAAGTAACAGCACTTCAGATGGGAAGACAAGAGCTCTGTAGTCCTCGAGGGGCAATCTAATTTGCTATTTAAAACATAGTTTAAGTTTCTACTGAAGAAAATTGTCAGCAGGCAAAGGTCACTTGGCTTGTCCAGAATCATATTCAACATATTTTTTCCCTTGAGAATAAGCACACTTGTTACTTCTTCAGTGAGCCTCTTCCTGTCTTTTTTGTATTTAGAAGAGCTGTTAATAGATTATTTTTTAGGGAAAAGTTACATTTTCAGAAGTACATATCTCTGTGTTCTGTGCCTGACTTTCTCCAGGCCTTGTTTATGATAGTATGCTTGTTTGAATGAATAACTGATGAAAGCCAGTTAAGAGTTTATGAACTTCACCTTAATACCATCCTGCAAATTTTCTCCTTTCTTATCCATGAGTAGATTTGAGTCCCCTTATGACTCTTTTCTGCTATTGCAGCCACATCTTATCTGGTATTTCCTACATACCAGAGATCTCAGCTGTGCTATACCATCCTAAATCCATGACCCAAAAGCAGCACGTTCTCCAGCAGGGAACCCTGGGTCATTCCTTAGCCTCAGGGAGACTAAATTCTTCCTCAGATGCCATAGGATGCAGCAGAAGTGCATCTACCACTCTTTCAAATTATAAAATTATACTAGTCTGCGGGTAAGAGCTTTACCTGTGGCTGTTCTCTGACCCCAGGAACCTGCACCTGTAGGATGTATGTATAATGGAAAGATCAGCAGTAATTTCTCCAAGAAGACAGCAGTAGAGAAGTGCACAGTTTAGTAGCTGACAAACCATTCATCAAGATGCATTGGATGGCCTATTTTTATGCATACATAATAACTACACACCATTCCAAAAGAAATTCTCTCTGGCACACAGAGGAATCAGAGCATCCCTTTGATAATGGGCCACCCAGATCCTTCTAGCACATGTAGAGCTCTGACACAGAAATGCTGCATTCGTGCTGGGCTAACCTGGATTCATTCTATAGGGAAAAGTCATCTCCCTCATAATAGCTGATGCTTCATCAAGTGAAGGAAGATATAATAAATTCCTTGAAAGTTCACTGAATCTCAAAAAAATTCAGGAAGAGTACATACGGTGAGTGTAAAAGATGTGCTCAAATTGAGGCAAAGACATTTGCTCACACCACAAACCCACACAGGACACAACTGTTAGACTTCATAAACAAAGTGAGATGCAAAGGGCTCAAAGCAATATGATACACTGTCATCCAAGCTGTAAGGGGGAAATGACCCTTCATTCAGCAGTTTCTCACTCTAACAATTGTAGAAGAAATCAGTCCTGCAGTGTGTCCCTGATACCCTTTTCTAAGGATGGCCTTGTATGTTTATACCAGGAGCTGCCAATAGTCTACAGCCAGGTTCCTTCTGTCAGGCACTCCTGGAAGTGGTCCCCACTGCCTTGTCCGTAGACTCACATCCTACTGATACGAAGACCAGGAGGAGTCATTCAATCATACACTGTGGTATTTCAGATGCACTTGCAGGAAGTCCAAGAGCCACCAAGGTTTCCAGCTCAGTTTGAAAACACCAGTAGATTGAAAATTCACCATTCTCCTTGATAATGTGAACCTGTATTTAATCTTCTTACGCCTTAAAAAAATAATGTGTCTCACTTCTGATTTAACTAAACTAACTTCAGTATGTCACCTGCCCTTGTTATTCTCTCTGCACTGCATGAAGAGCCCTGCAACACTTTACATTCTCTTCCCATAGGAAAAAAAAACACACTACTGGGCTATCATTGCTTTTGCCTGGTAAAGTTCTACTAGGATGACACTGGAGTCAGCTAACAAGGTCTGTTCATCTAAGCAGACCATCCACAAGCTTATCTGTATGTCTGTCAGTATCAAAATTTAAACCTTTAAATCATATTTTCTGTACTTTAAGTCTTTTTTTGGTTTTTCGGTTGTTTTGTTGTTGTTGTTTTGTTTGGTTGGTTTGGGGTTTTTTTTTTGGTTGGTTGGCTTTTGTTGGTGTTTTGTGCTTTCTGTTTGTTTGTTTTAGTTTGCTTTTTTAATCTCTGACACTATCATTCAGCTCTTCAGCTGGTCTGAAAACACAGCAGGTCAGTGTGTGTAAGTAATTTTATACCAGGTGAGGAACTGGGCCACTGATTCTCACTCTCCTCATTTCTCATGCTGTAGTACCTGTGTTCACAAGCTACTAAATGCACCTAAGAGGCCATCGAGCATTACCTTGTATAAATCAGCTGACTAAAAATATTGTCTTTTATACCATTTAACCGTTAAACATTGTCCAGCATCCTTCTTTAGAGGTGCTCTGAACAGTGGCAGCATGAAAACAAACAACACATGTTCTTGCTCTGTTGACCCAAATGGAAGTTGATTTATGGCTCAGATGTACAGCTGAGGCACCTCGAAACAACCCTGATGGCTGCAGTGTACTAAAATCTTGGTCTGACTTGAGTTGCTCATACTCAGCTGGAGGGTTAGGCTGCTCATTCAGATCCTCATGTTGGACTCCCTCCAAACCCGGTTGACCTCTCTTTTTAGGGCTGGGATGCAGCTGCAAACAGAATGTGCATCTGCAGAGCCCTCTCTGAAAATAGTCATCTTTGTTGTGACTAAGATATTTAGATCTTTTTTCAGTAGCACCCTTACTTGATTGACTGATGTGCCTGCAAGTTATTTCTGAATCTGGGTTATTTCTATTTCTGATGTAAGATTCTAGATGCTGTGTAATTGCTAAGCCCACTATTTTATTTGATAATACTTTTAAATCTAAAACTGGGAGCAAACTGTTTTGTTGTGTAAAGTCTGTATTTGTGTCAGAAATATTGATGGTCACAACTAGACTAAGGGCGTCTTCCTCATGTATTAAATTACATTGCTTAGAAGTATAACAAGTCAACATCATGCCCTCCTTCACTGTCACTTAGAGATCTTTTTTAAGTCCCTTCCTTTCCTGTTAGAAAAACACAGGGCTGTTTAGTAACTCTTTCCATCTCAGGCTCACAAAAGGAAAAAGAGATGATGTGAATTTGCCTGTTCTCTTTCACATTGATTGCTTGACCAGCTCTGCTAAATTTGGTCAGATGTTTTGCATTCTGATTAGAAATGACATTCAGGAGATTCAAGAGTGAAATATAAAATTAACTGCAAAGACATGTAAAAATCATTGTGTGTCAGTAAATATGAGAAATTTCAACAATAATTGATGGAGGTTCCAGAGGAAACCTTGATAATTAAGGGTAAAAAATATGGGAAGATAAGTGATACTTACTGTTGGAGAGTTCTTGAAACCATTGAGGGCTGTGTGTGGATCTGTGTGCATGTGCATGTGTTCACCCATTCATGAAACTTCAAAATGGTTATAAAGCCAGTTTAAACAGGCCTTCTTTAATTGGAAAAGAAAAGCTGGAAAGATCAGCCTAAAAAATTACCCTCAACCACATGAGCTGACTAATTAAAATAACGTGTTGCATGAGACTGAAAATTGAAAAAAATAAAATAAACCTCTAGGTTTATACACAATTCTTTTTGGCACTCAAAACACAAGTCTGAGAAGCTACCTTTCACTCAAACACAGGTGCTGTGTTAATAATTACTATGTTTTCAAACAGATTATTTGAAACCAAGAGTAACTCAACTTCTAAGGAGTGATTTGTGCTCTTTATATTGGAGCTTTATAGTGTATGATGGCTTTTATATTCCACCTTCTCTATATTCTTGCAAGGATTAGCAAGCATCCTTCTAAAATAAAGATTTTGTTTTGTGTGTATGGGTTTTATGTTGGAATTGTGCTTTCAGCTGTTGCTATAGAAACTGATGCTAAGATGTGTCAAATTTATAATGTTTTGAAAAATCAATTTTCCTTCATGAACATCCAGTGAGGAGTTTAGAGTTGAGTATCTAAAGTCTCCAAAGCTCCCATCTGTGTTAGGCACACTCAAGCCATATGGAATGAGTGAGGCTCTTGCTTTAACTATTCGTCATGCTCTCGGTGGCCTTTGTGGCACCACATGCTTGTCCCAAGACCCCAAAGCCAAGGGCAAGCAGAGAGGCTGGAAAAAGGGGCAATTCCATAAGCTACATTAAGTAGAACTATCAGCATAAGTATTTTTCACATTAAATAGATCATTACCACTCCTGATTTTTTTTTTAATAATTTTTAAGAGTTTAATTTTGGAAGATGTATTAAAGCTAGTTTTGACTGGCAGTAGTTCTTTTTCTTTTAATTAATGACACTGGATGAACGTTCTTTGTATTGGACTTGCAGTAATGCCCAGCTATTTCCACAGGGAGCAGTGTCTTTGTGAGATACACTGTTTTAATTAATCATAATTTCCTGCTTCAAACATCTTGCAATGTAACAAGATAAAAAAGGAGCAGAATATGGAAAGCCATTAGCGTAACAATAGGCAAATATAAAGTCAGTGCTTTTTCTTACCCTCACAGGAAAAAAGCACAAGAAAAAAGAAAAGACCTAAATACACAGAAATTTCATTTTATGTTGTAAACAAACAGAAAGCTCTAGGCAAAGTTAAAGGTGGTACTATAGCTTTTCTTCATTGTGTCTGTTTCTCAAAACATAAAGGTATATCCACTGTATCCAGCAATGTCCTCCAACTATTATGGTTGACTTAGTTCTTTTGGGCAAGGCAATGGGATCTGAAGCATGCAATAAATTACTATACAAGATTTCTTTCATGAAACAGCAACAAATGCTTTAAGCCTGAGGTACTTCTCCTCAGTTAAGGAAAGCTAGACTTCTTAATACAAACTACATCACAAACTCCAATATAGTGCATAACAGATCAGCATGGCACACAGTAATTAGAACCTTGTCTAAATGATGACAAGACGTTATAGGATCTATTTCAGTCTCCAGTCCCATAGAGGAAATCATTATAAGATATACTTTTACTGTTACTTTTCCGAAGGCAGTTTTTTCCTAGCAATATCAGATGTTTAACTTACTTTTTTTTTTACTTTTTTTAAATTTTTTTTGTGGTCTTACTTCACCAATTTTCATACCATTTAATGATCAAACAGGAAACTTGCTTTTATAAACTTATAAATTTAAACATATCCCACATAAAATGCAGACAAGCAACACCAGCATAGTAATTATCTAGGGAAAAAAAAAAAAAAAGAAAGAAGAAAAAGAAATGGGACTTTTTAACATTCCTTGCACCCTGCTAGGAACAAAAATAGCTTTCATACAAATCTGTTACTTAAGTAATAAAATCTGATGGGATGGGGGTGGGGAGCTTGTTCTGCAGCAAGACAGACTCTACTGAATTGGAACATGGTGAAAAACATACTCATCAAGAGCAAAGGAGATTAGAAGCATCTTTCACATTAACCAAGCCTCCCTACATCCAGCCATAATAAATGTTTCAGTAGCAAAGGCTGACCATAATAAGTATTTTTGCAGGCTTAATGCCAAACCTGAAACAGGATTCTGTAGGACTTTGTCCAATTTCTTAATTTAAAAATGCAGTATTCATTTAAAAACATATTTTTAGCTGTAGGAATACAGCTTTGTTGCACTGAACTGTTTTTTTTAACTTTCCTAAATGCTTGATAAACTTCCAGGTTTATTAAAACAATTTTACAGAAGCATGAAGTGACTGTAAATCTCCCTCCAGCTCCTTGCTAGAGGTTGCTTTAGTGTAGGTCTTCTACTTTGTGATGTTCTATTTCAAGAAGTTGTTTGTTGGTTAAAAATGTAAGGTCTGACCATGCCATTAGCTTTTCAGCAGAGATCCCTTTCTTCTGTTTCAGGGCACAACACAGAGAGACCCTGACAGCACAGTGGTCCCACCTGTGGGAGAACCATTGCCTTCCTACTCCCCCTCTTTGCTTCCATCTTGAGCTCCTTAAGGAGAGGCTGGAGGAGCTGAGCTTGTTCAGCTTAGAAAAGAGGTGGCTTCAGGGGACATAACAGCAATCCCCAGTGCCCACAGGACATTTCCATCAGGGTGATGGAGACAGGTTCTTCACAGCAGTGGCTGGTGGGAAGAAGAGATGCAATGGACATGCATTGAAACATGAGAGTTTCAGCTGGGACGTAAGGAGGAACCATGAGGGCAGTCAGGCACAGGCACAGATTTTCCAGAGTGCTGGTGGAGTCTCCATCCTTGGAGGTCTTCAAGGCCAGGCTAAATGAAGCCCTGAGCAGTCTGGTCTGACCTCAGAGCTGATCTCCTGTGACAAGGTGGTTGTAGCAGGGAACTCTTGAGCTCCCTCCCAGCCTAAGTTATTCCGTGAGCCTGTGAAAATCTCAGTGTAGTCTTGTAGAGAGAGTGGCTCCCTTTCCTGGGATTTTCCATCTTCTGTGTTCTCTGAAAGGGCCTCCACAGATTTTGACAGTCTCATGGTTTCATAGCTGTTATGTGAACACTTAGAAGTTATCTACCCTTATGTAACGGCTTATTGAGCTGAGTGCTATGCAAAAGATTTCATATCCTTCTGTACAAGATGATTTAGCACAAAAGGCCATCAAGACTAAGGCTTCTCCTGAAAGCTATCTTAGAAAAATAAATAAATGCATGACAATAAAGAATGCTTAACAGTGAATGAATAACTACAAGTATAAAGTGGAATTTCTGGGTTTCCCATTACAGGTGAATGTGCATGCAATACCAAGCTGAAGAGGCTGGCTCATTGCCACCTCTTCCTCATCCTGTCTATAGCTAGTGAAACACCACACACAGGTCCAAATTGGTTTTTCTTCAGTCATGGTGTGACAAAAAGTGAAGAGTAGGCCCATGCCATGCAAAGTACTTTGGATTTCTCTGGATCATCACTCTGAATAAATAGGAAGTACCTGTTTTCTGTTAAAACAAGGGATACCTTGTGAACATCTGCATTATATTCATTTTTTCTCTTGGTTATTATCTCAGACTATACTTTATACCACAGTACCTGAGCATCCTCACAAGCAGGAGATATTTCATGACTAAATTCCAGCAGTGACTTTATGATCTTTCCAAGTACTCGCACTCTATTCTGCTCAGGAAACTTAAAGAAACCATGTTTTGGTTTGGTTTTGTTTGGATTTTAATGTTGATAATCTAGGAGTAGCTGAGATACTGCATTTTCAGATAGGCATTAGATTTACTGTAAGTTTTTGTGAATAGGTTTTCTCAACAAGTAAAAGGACACTTACTAGCGAAACATGTATTTTACAATGAGTACATTATTGTCAACCTTTTAAAGTAGTAGTATTTTATTTTAAAATGGAAATATGCATCCCTGGTAACTCTGAGGATAAATTTTGTCCAATAATAACTAAAATGGGAGTGGATATTATTGACACATTCTGTGGAAAAGTCTCCAAAAAATATTGAAAAATTTCCTTAGAGAAGGACTCTGTGAATTTTACTTGCAGAGCTGTTGCCTGAAGTAACTGCCTGTAGCATCAAGCATATTCCTTTGTCTGTGCAGATACTTTAGACTTCTAGTGAGCAGTTCATCAGGAATGTAAAATTTCAGGACTAGGTAAGCCATCAAAATCCCTTTGGCACAATACCATTTCTACAGTGTTTATTGTGATATCATTATGTATTTTGGAGGGTCTAGCTGCCTTGCATCACTCTGCTAATGCATCATAGGGTGAAGACAAGGACGTGATTGAGCTCCCTCAGCCAAATCTGGTCAGGAACTGCTAAGCACCATGCCACTGAGAAGGAGTGAACTGGGCCACATCACTAGAGATGTGATCATGTTAGAGGAAGCAGTTTCCAACATCTGGAGGCCACGGCAACACTGGGTAAAAGAAATTTAAGCTGCTATGCAACTGCCATTGAGCACCATGTGTTTTAGTCAAAACAACCAAAGTCTGTACTTGATTCCCTCATCCAGGTCGTCAATAAAGATATTGAACTACACTGGCCCTAATACCAAGCCCTGGGGGACACCACTAGTGCCAGCTAGAGGTGACACAGTTCATCACTACTCTTTGGGTTCTGCCATTCACTCAGTTTTTTACCCAGCAAAGAATACTGAGCTTGCTCCGCTGGTTTTCCCACATGTGCTGGATGATCGCACTCAGGATGGTCTGCTCCATGAGCTTCCCCAGCACTGAGGTCAGGCTTACAGGCCTGTAGTTTCCAGGGTCTTACTTCCTGCCCTTTCTGTAGAGAGGCATCGTGTTGCCCAGCCTCCAATCCTCTGGGACCTGCCTACTAGACCAAGACTGATGATAGATAATGGAGAGTGGCTTGGTAAGATCCTCTGTCAGCTCCTTCTGAACCCTTGGGTAGAACCCATCCAGCCCCATAGATTTGTGTACTTGGAGTGAGAGGTCACTAACCCTGGGTTTTCCACCTGGATTATGGAAACTTCAGTCAGCTCCCATCTCTATCATCCAGCTCAGGGAACTGAGTACCCTGAGGATGGCTGATCTGTCTGTTAAACACTGAGGCAAAGGAGTTGACAAGAACAATGGTTAGGCAACACCGTAATATGAGTGTTGCTGTTTCTCTGTGTGGATAGGAATGGTTGCACACAATGCCTTCCAGAGGATAAAAAGTAGCCCAGTGCTCACTTTTCCAAGACACTGAACCTATTTATAAGAAACCTGGTAGATCTGGGGTAAGAAAACTGAGACAGGACATGGTTGTTAGCCAAGTAATGATGTATAAATAGTTTCCCAGGGGCTTAATGTAAGCTTTGTTGTAAGTCTGCACAGCAGTCAGTAAGTGGCAGGAACAGATGAATGCTTAAGAAACACAGATCCTGCTCTCATCCTGATGATCCTGATGATCCTAATAATGAATGCCCAAAAGAAAACAAAAATACCTACATGCTGCTAAGGACTTAGACCATGATGATTTTTGGAAGCTGTCTAAGAAGTCAGGGTATCTTCTTCAGTTTTCACTTTAATAAACCATGACCTTTTACACAATACTGCAATAACAGCTAAAACTAATTTTTTCCATTATCTTAATAAAATATTATTTGAACCTAGTGAAAAACTATTAAAAAGGAGCAATTCTCATGGAATCAGGAAAACTGATCCATTCGTGTTATCAGCCACACTAGTGTCATTTAATAGTACCATTACACTTACATGTCTTCTGTGCCTGTGATCTCTAAATAAGGACCCTTCCTTTATACCTTTCACTTGTGAAGGACCTGCTTTTGTCCATAGTTTTCAGTTCCTTGCGAGTGAACTGAAATGTCTCAAGAGATGTCTGCCAGCATTTCACCTGGTATAACTGGAAGTAGGCCAGAAACAACCAGGAAAACAGCTGACCAGCCCCTGTAGTCAACAGACCTTACGTACTTCATTAGAATGGAGTTTGAAGAATGTCACCCATAATTCCCAAGAACTGTGTTATCACCCATCTCTTGGAGTCAAGTGTCAGAGCTGCTGTCATAATAATCTTTTGTAGTACTGGACTCTCTTTTGGGACCAACATAGCCATCTGCTGTGCTAGAGTTCCCATCCTGTGTATCTCTGTGAAAGCACTAGTTATGGTGAGTAGACATCAATACCAAGACAGACACTTAGGTTCTGGGCTCCTAGTCCTACCCATGAAAAGAAAGACACAGACCCCTGAAAGCCTACAGATGCAAAATCTGTTTGCAGAATAAACTGCTTAAACACAGGTTCAACAGGTAGCCAAAGTTCAGATGCTAATGAAACAATGACATTAGCTGGCCTAAAACACATCCTAGGTTTCCTACTTGGTAATCCAGAAATGTATTCAGTTTTCACACCCTCAAATTCTATGCCTTCGGTCAGAAGAACCCAACAATCAGTGTGGAATGGCTTTTTTGACCCTTCTGAGTTTGTGGCTTTATTATCTTTATCAGAGTCAGCAGGAAAAGATTTTCAATGCAAATGTTATATTACGGCTTGAGCAAATCAAAATTACAACAATATGACAATTAAAACTAACCATATATTTTGACAAAAGTTACTGTGTATCATATCTGCACTTTAACATCTTGATGTATTGTTATCTTCATAAATGTTTTTAAGGTCTCTTAAGGGTTAAAATAGCACTTAATGTGTCAGCATGGAACTGCTTAAGCATGTTTATTTTATGTTTCACACTAATTTTATATTACCTTAAAAAAGATTGAAAGATGCTTCGTGCAACCACTGGACCACTTTGTTCTTTGTCTGCAAAATGAACATAAGCAAATTTACCTTTCTTGAAGGTCTGTGAGAAAAAGATGCAAAATACAAGATGCTATTTGCTGATACAATCAGTTATTATTTCTGCTGGCATACTCAGCCTTTTCTCTGTGGTGGAGCAATGCTGAAATGCTGCTGACTGAAGACACAGACACAGCCCAAGTGCTTAGAGCATTGGTTCTGTGATTTGGCTTTCTCTTTGCAAATCCCTTTCCATTTATAGGGCTAGCTGCAATGCAAGGGTGCAGATGTCCCTGCTTCCTTCAGCGACACCCAGTATGCAGCTCCCCAGGGTATGGCTATTCATAGCTCTCCATGCTGTTCGCTGCAGAGCCCTCATGATGATGCATTGATTGCCGTGAGGAAAACTGACAATTTAAAGCAAAACCACAGACAGACACAGACACATAGACACATGTGGGTGGCAGTGACATGGACAGAAACAAACTTCTCAGGATTCAAAGCTGGTGAGAGACTTCAAAAGCTCAGTCTCTCACTGAATCATCAATAACTCTGCACGCACTAAAGCCTTTAATTAGCTGTTTTGGTGGAAAAATTAGTACTTTCTTGATAGCCATCTAAGATGCTAAACCTGTCCTGTAGTATTTTTGTATTCTAAATAAATTTAAGTGTGTGCATTTGCATGTATTTGTCTCCAGAATAGCTCTTTGGCTGCTGAAGGCTGTCTACCCATTATTAACTGTTTTTGAAAGTGCTGTTAGGCACGGTCCTGAGATGGCAGCACTGATGAATTGTTCCCCCCAAGAGACTATCCCTCAAAGATGAATTCCTCAGGGATGTTCCCAGACACCATAGGAAGCACATATATATCTACATCATGCTGGGGGACCTATTGTAACTGCCCATGGCCCCAGCCATCTCCAGCAGCAATACACAGGGAGGAGCTAGGTCCATTTCATGCCATTTGCTGTGCTTTGGAGTGACTCAGAAAGCAAAGACATGCCCTGCTGCTGCTTTCAGGGCCTGTCCCTTGGTACGCACACACATTCTGCAAATGACAGCAGTTCTGCCAAGGTCTTGAATACAGAATTTGGAAAGATTTAATTTGTGGCACTGCCCCTTCCCATGCAAGAATCCTTTTTCTATCTGTGAAACCTTAATGATTTAGAGATTTCTTTATTTGCATGTTTCCTTTGAGAGGTTTTATATCTTTCTGTCATTGACTAATTAAGTTAAATGCCATGTTGCTATTGTGGAAACCTCTCTCTTTCTTTCTAAAAGCAGCATCCCAGTTTTTACGATTTCCAAAAATTGCAACCTCCACCACAGCATCACTTGATTCTTTTATGCTCTTGAACTGAGATGAGTTTTCTTTTGAACCTGAAATAAGAAAAAGCAAAAGATACTGTTTAGGACTTTCTTATAATATGCTTATACTGTAAGGTTTCTGGTTTATGGCCTGTGCCGGGGTGCAGGGCTAAATTGTGACCTGTGACACATGGGTGTGCAGAACAGCACGTGTCCTCTGCATCAATGTCAGGCCTCTCTCAGCCTTAGGGTCAGATAAGCAGCACCTAGATAGTGTGTCCTAGTGTGTAGGACCATGAAGTGACCAGCTGCAGCAAATGGAAGCAACATTGCTACTTCTCATTGTACTGACCAGAAGCATTTACTAGTGGAGTAGGTTAACAGCAATTTAATTTCCCTCCCTGCCTTGAGAATAGGTAAAAACAAGTGATGAATTGTTTCTTAGAAATGTGTCACCACATGAATACAGAAAAAATCTGCTCAGTTATTCAGGGAAAGTTCAGTAAAAGTGTTTTGAACACGATTGACTCAGATCGGCATCTCCTCATACCTGGAATACTTTCCACTCTGAGTTCAAATTCCTGAGAAATAGTGGTATGGAAATTAAAATTAAAACCAAATTATAGCAATGAAATGTAGTGAATTTCCTTTCCTAACTTTAATTATACATAACCAAATCTTAAAGTGCTAGAGTTTACATGGACTAGGATTAAGAAGCAAAATTGTTGTGATCTGCCAAACAGATTCAAGGCAATTGTTCCTCTCTCTGAGTCACTCATGGTTCCATGTATACACCAAATCTGTAACAGAGGACAGAATCATAAACCATGGTCATATTATGGCTTAAAAAAAATGAAATGTGAAAGCATAATTTTGAAACATTGTGAATTTCACTATAAATGAGTCCGAGTTTTCCTAAAGCAAATTTTCAGTTACAGATACATGATGTGTTCTGAGTGCAAACTACCTGTTAGCTTTTCTTACTGCTCAGAGCAATCAGTCTTGTTAACAGCTGAACTTAGAGCAGGCAATTCAGAGGAAATGAGATAAATAATCCTGAGATGGAACACCTATAAATGAATGATAGTGTAATCAAGTATCTGAATTCTACAGCTCTAGATATATTGTATCTTCTTCATTAATTAAGAGAAGTCAGAATTACAATGCATTGCTTTTTGCCAAAGTTTTTACCTGCCCAGGGGTTAATGTCTGAAAAGAAAATATCCTGTGAGCATGCAAAAATTCTTGTTTGGGCAATTTCATACCATTCTCATATGTCTTTTCCCTAATGCTGCTGAAGAGCTTGGCTACAGGGGAAAAGCACAGACCCATTTTGTATTACTGTGGTTTCCCCATTACTTCTTTTTGCCCTTCACAAATTTCAGTGCAGAATAACAATCCCCAGAGTGGCCGAGTAGGTCCTCTCATCTAATTCCTTCCTACCTGACTTCTCTCTGGCTGCTGTGGTTTAGCATTCCTCTTCACAGGTAAAGGCTGATCAAATGCATTTTATGACCTCCATTTGTCATTGTCAACACTTGAGGGTTTTTTTATTCTTTCTTCTTTTCAGTCTTTTTCCTTCTGTTTTCCATTTTGTCTTTATGTCTAATCTCACCCACCATGCTAACTCTGATGACATCAGCTTTCTGTGCAAGCTCTTGCTTTGCCAAGGGGATCTCAGTTACCCACTCTTACGTGTCTTATTTACTACTCCTTCTTCGTTTATCAAGAAAACATGTGGCTTCCCCTGTGTGTGGCTGTTCTACTCAGCCCGGCTTCAATGCTCTCCATGCTCTGCTTTTTGGTATCATCTTTGACTTGTCAGTTTTCTTCACAAACACTTATAGATATCTCCAATTTTTCCCCAATTCTGCTACGATTCTCATCCATGACTACCCTCTAGCCTGTTCTCTGTGTCTTCCAGAAACACTCTGTATCTTCTGGATCACTGCCTTCCCTCTTGCTATAGCTGTCAGGGCTTTCTTCGCTGACTATTCCACCTGCAGGAACTGCATTTTCTATCTCAGTAATGCTGTACTTCAAGCTATCGTCTCTCATGTTAGTACATATTTATCCTGGATGGATTCTCTAATCTCCAATAATTATAGAGAAAAAAATGGCCAGATATTCATGTCATTTTTGTCAAAGCAGCAAGTGTTTTCTGTAACGATGCAAAAGCAGTCCAAGGCTCTAACAAAAGTTTATGCCATTACTTCCTTCTCTCAACAGTTCTTTAGGAGCAGTTTTCCAGGTTGAAGCAGAAAATTTGTAAAGTATGGGCTATATATACACCTAAGTATACCTAATTCACAGGCCTCTGGGAAGCGCAGTTCAAAACCAACTTAGACTACCTCTACAGCCTTCTCCTAGAACTATTGCACAATGAAATATTTAGAGCTATGGCAGATTTTTATTAAGTACAATATCAAAGACTATAAACAAGAGATGGAAACTGGAGATAAAAAGCTCAGCTCAGCTAACTTGTGCAATCAAATTTATAAAAAAAAAATAAATGGAGATATTATTCACTTCACTGCACAAAGTATGAGGAAGAACAAGATAGGCACTTCCTCAAATTATCAGAAACGTTGAAAGACATTTCATCAGCTAAGGAAGAGGAAAAATAGAGCTTAGCTCTTTGAGAGACCACACAGGTAGCTCTGTAGAGCAACCTACTTCTTTCTCAGAAACAGCCAGGAATGCCAAAGGAACATAATAGCTGTACGCTGAAACTGTTGAATAAATATGCTGAAAATGTTGAATAAAACCCCTATGTCATTGAAAGCAAATGGAAATTTTGTCTGTGGGTCTGTTGACAAAATATGTAGTGACATGTAGTCACATACTGAAGTCATTCTGAATTTTCTGACTATGTACTGTTTTAGCCCTTTTTTACTCTCTGGCCAGAACATGTTATGCTAATGAAGTGTGGTAGAAGTTCATGTTTCATGGGGGGAAATGGAAGTAAGGCTTGGTCATATAGACAACCAACCCTTGAAGAAATTTTACATTTTCCTGGTACTGCAAGAAGCACTGGTTAAGCTAGGTTTAATTTTCTGAATGAGTTAAAATTCAGACAGTAAACATTTTACCCTAAATGATACTTTCATTCTTACACTGCTTCTAAGACCAGTGCAGTCCACTGTACCAAACAATAATGCCGTAAGTTGCAAAGTAGCCATGTTTATTACCCTCTTCTCCGTGTTCCCATGTACCTCTGATATGACCAGTGGGACCAGTGTCTTCCATCTGCCTGGTTGCCACTAGAAAGACATTTTGTCTTTTGACAGTTCTATGTAAGCTCCACTATTTGCTGAAGGTACTTGTTACATTGGTCTATTGGGTCAGGTAACACCAAGTTATTGCTTTGACAACTTTTTGCTGTTAGTCAAAAAGACAATGCTGTTGAAGAAATACTTTCAAGACATTCACAGAGGCAGGGAAAAAATTAGTCTCAGATTGCCATAAATAACAGCATTTTGGATAGAAGGCAAAGAGATGTGAATATTTCAGTAGCAAGGTAGGACTAATTCAGTCTACATTACTAAAATCTTGGAAGGGTTCATGTTTAAGTTGCTGAGAGCTAAGGAGGTGAAACAAAAAGTCAGATATCTCTTCTGTATTGACCTGGGACAGCTGGTTTGTATGTCCCCATGGCTGGGAAGGAGGAGAAGACAGGGAGCTTGAGTTCAAGAAGAGTAGCAAGAGGTCAAAGGAGTAAACAATATAGCCATGCACTTAGCCAACTTTGTTAGAGACCACAGAGACCCAGTGTATTGGGATTGACTGTTTTGGGTTGGCAGGCATTTAGCAAGAAAGAGCTCCACCAGACATGTGATGGCATGGCTTTAAATTTCAGTCAACATAACTCAAGCATGTGTTTAACTACTTTTCCAAATGGGGTTTAAAAAATAATTTTTGAAATAAATGAGGAATTTACTAAATGCACCCACTCTTCTGAAAAATATACCCTATGTTTCAATATTTTATCTTGACAACAGAAATAACTGAGGGGTTTCAAGAAAAGATGGATCAACATCTGTGTACGTTCACTTTGTGTATTACTAAGAATCAGTCAGATCAATGTTGCACTGCTGTGCTAATGTCTGGAATTCACATTAAAGTGGTGTCAGGAAGCCTGCAGTTGGAACAGTATTGATGGTAAATGGATATAGGTCATTTGGACCAGAAGTCTCAAATTTGCCACACTAGTAAAACTAATGGAAATCAATAAGGGAGCAATTACAAAAACAAAACTAAAAAAAAAGGAAAGGAAGAAAAGAGATGTGTAAACTGAAGTATGGATACTAAAAGCAAGTTTCATTTTTCTTACCACCACTTCCAATAACTTGGATGGATTTTTTTAAGGTTGCACAAAAAGGGAAGTATTTACAAACATCAGTTTTGATCTCAGTCTAGTATTGACTACAGTGAATGTCAGCCTTGTTTGAAAACAAGAATAAGATTCCTATTTTGTCTCAGAACCAATCACTTTCATCCCCCTGATCATTTTATTCTTTTGGAAATGACTTCCAATCTGAACACTGCTTTTTGATAAAATGTGCTCAGAGAGGATGCAGCAGCACGGAAAGCCTTGTAGAGGGACACAGGGCCTACCTAGATGATATGATAGGTCTGTACTGATTTTAAAAAAGCAGGTACTGGGGAGGTGGTGTTCTGGTTTAATTTCACCCAAAACAGTTCACGACTGCTTAGCAAAACATGGTGAAAGGGAACAAATGGAACAATAAGCAGGGATTGTCCGAAGGGTGAATTGAACAGCTCACTTTTAGCCTGAATTGAAACGATAACGTAGATGCACCATTGTGCACAGTAACGCATTAATATAAAGCAATTAGTGCAGTGTGAGAACTCTCCTCTTGCTGGGCAGGTCTTTGAGCTGCAAGACATGGGACTGTCAGTGAGGGACAGAGCCAGAGGCTGCTGAAACAAAGCAACCAAGAGAGTGGAATTGTATTTGTGGCTAATGTAAAATTCATTATTTTCATGTGCATCTTCGTCTGACTTCAGTTCTCTGGCTTTATTGTATGATTTACATTAACTTATAGTGTGTATGTTACTACCAAAATGCCAAAAGATTTTGGTCAAAACAAAGACTGCTATATACTGTCTCTACAGCTCTAACAGTGTTGTCCTCACTGAGTATAAGAATAAAGGCACTACCTGGTTGTTCTGGGACAAGGGAAGAGACAGGTATCTGTAAATTAGTAAATAATAACAATTTAGCTGTGTGAAGGGGTGCTTACTTCCAATATTTCAACTATTCTTATAGGCTTTAAGTTAGACATGAAAGAGGTATGTGATAGAATAGAAAGATCTTAAATGTTAACATAAACACAAGCTCTATCCTACAAAACAAAGATCTTCCATAATTGTCAAAGTTACTTGAGTAGCTGCATATGCTCCAATGAACAACAAAAGGCTTAAATGTTTCATGGGAGGGCTAAAATAGATCAAGACTGAAGGGGTGTCTTAGTTTACACCTAGAAGTTATTTTCCATCCAGCACACTGGATGTGTTTATGTTAACATTTAACCAGGACTTTCAGAAATAGGCTGCATTTAACATCTCACAAGCTAATATGGATTGTATAGAGGCCAGTATATCATCAAAGATTCTAAACCAAATAGATGTACACCTTACCTGAGAAGACTTTTTCTGATTTTATTATCACTTACAATAGAACCAATGATTTAAGAGCAGAGAAAAATGACTAATTCTCACGTCGTGCTCTGCATACTGTCTTAACCTGCCACTGCATGCGCTTCCTTGAGAATGATGCTATTGTTGATATTTAGAACTAATATTATTAAGTGTCTTGGCAGAGGCTTACACAATTTGCTTTTATTTCAGTCACTCAATAAAGGCTTGTAAGAAAATTGCAAGAGGAAGTAATTAACCTATTCACATATTAAAACTGAAAGTGCCAGCTTAATGTATTTTGACATTTTTCAGACAGAAAAGTCTGGTAGAGCAGCAGAGAGTACCAATCTGAACACAGTGGAAATCAGGGGCACATCTCCCAGTCACAGCCTTTCTGAAGACCACACCCATTATCACTAACAAATTTTGCTGACAGGTATTAAAAAAAAAGGCATTTTTAGTAGCAAGGTGTGCCTTCCTCTTGCTTGGTTCATCTCTCTCTTAAGGGGTAAGCAAGGTTGCTGATTATTTCCTAAAGGACACTGAGATTCAGGTAAGGGTGAGATACAGGTGACCAAAAGCAGATATGAGCTAGCATTTTTCTGCGGGTAAATCCATGATACCCACGCTCAGCTGCCGACCTACCGCAGCCCTCTGGGTGACTATGGAGAAATCACTTAGTATGGTATTCATCTTATCCAAATTTAGACTTCTGCAGTATAAACATCTACATAGAAGCAAGTTACCCAGTGCTCCCTTTGTAGTCAACAGAGAGAAATAGATACTTCTGAGGTGCAATTAATCTCATCCTAAAGAAGACATCTTCCAGATGATTTATGCCTTAACAGTACCTGTTTTTCCTTGACTATAAAGGGAGTCTGAGGTGATTTTTGCCATATGGACACCTCAGACATGGACAAATAATACATCTAGCAGAGCCATAAAGCCATTGATATTCCACACAGCCTGCAGTTAGTATAAATGTTTGGTCAATAATAACTCGAGCTGAACTCAGACGGGTGACCTAGAGGTGAATGGCTCTGTATTCCATTACTAAGCCTCTGAATCATCCAGTGTCTCTTTTCTTTTTAAGTAAAGTCTCTCCCTGGGTTTTAGATGTCACTTAATGGAATGTGGATATTAAATGTATGTAAATCCATAGCATTTTTGGATAGAGCTGCATACCACTATGTCCCATTATAAACACTATCCCATCCTCCTCTTTGGAGCTGTCAATCTGTCAGGCAGAGGAGCCTGTGGACTCCCAAGACAAATCCTTGTACTTTCAAGGGGACTTCTGTTGCCAAAAAGAAAGTTCCCAATAAAAATAGTTCTTATGTGGAGACTGTCAGAGAGACCCTCTTAAGCCATGTTTTTTATATCCTGAAGTGATAGGAATTCCTTTACCAAAGTAATGCAGCTTGTGATTTTCCCAGGATGTTCTTTTCCATTTTATTCCTATTCCTGTCCTCAGATCAATCATTCCGTTCCAGGGAAGTATGTTCTACCATCTTCACTTTTGCTTCTCATTATTTTTCTCCACATTTTTTGTACAGTTTTTATTGGAATTTCCACTTCAGTTATAAAGTATGTTCAGTTGTTTGCAAAACAATTCTTGTTGCGCTTTTGCCTTCAGCCTAGCAGTAAACTGTCAGGAGAGAATATCATTATTATTAATTTCTTTTTAAAGAGGTTAATGCAGCTATATGTTCACTCTAACTCCAAACACCAGGCAGTATGTTACTTCACAGATGTCGTTTAATGGAATGTGGATAATAAACTCTGGTAAATCCACACCACCTGGGTTCTTTGCACTTAAAACATCATCCCACTGTAATACACAGCCCCTGTTTGTGTGACATGAGCTAGACAATCATCACCAATGCCTGACAAACAGATACAGAATTCCATCTTGCTAGATGGCTGGTTCTGTGGTCCACTTCAGATAAAGTAGTTTGCCACAATCAAGACATCTTTTCTCAAGCACAGTTGTGGTTTTTTAAGGATGTGCATGACACACTGCCTTTTCTGAGGCCATCTCTACACTCCTACAGAGAAGGTAATGTAGACTAGACTGTGCCTAGAACATGAAGACCAGGTGTTTTGGAAAGATTACCCAAATAAATGCTTATGTATTTAGTCTTCTCTTCATACTGTGAATTCCTGTATACATCTTTAGCAGACTAAATGTTGTCAGTGACAGCCATTCTTCAAATGCATCTAAACCCCATCTCCAAGGTCTTCAGTGATTATGTGAATTACAGAGAAACCAGCATCTCAAGGAGGTGATTCCTGGAAACCTGAGATAAGAGTACAATGGAGAGAGGAAAAAATGTGCTCTCTGAAGTGCAGTGTGCCTAATTATTTCAAATTAGACAATTATCTTCTACAAACCTCAAGTCATGTGAGAAGAACTGTCACTTTACGGCTAAAATACATCTTTTGATCTTAACAAATAAATACAGACAAATTCTTGGTTTCTCCCCACTTGTTTCCATGGCAGATACATTCAGGCCTACAGCAAGTTTGAAATTCATTCTCCATCTTTTCAATGCAGAACTGACATTCATGCAATGCAAAGCTTGGAGACTGGAACAAGAGATTTTTTTTCCCTTGCATTTGTATTTTAAGCATATTACCACTGATGAGTTGATCAGCTACATATCCTGTTCAGTGAAGTTTAAGATCTTGACTTTCACCATAAGTCTCCAAATGCAGGCCCTATCTGTCAGACTTGGTTTTCTACCCCTCTGACATAGATGCCTAAAACATTTTTACACAGGCAGCCAATTTCAGTCAAATTTGAGAGATAATTCATAACTATTAAATCCTTACACACTCCACACAGATAGAGGTTCCAGTTAGAGGAGAGAGGCTATCTTATTGCCTTTACAGGATGAAAGGCAGTAGAAAAAACACATCTTATTAAACCTTTAAAGGTCTTTAGACAAGTAACTATATATAAACACAGATCCTCTTGCTGGACCACAGTGGTGTAAGCTGGGGTCCTGTTAGCTTGCCCATCCAGTTGAGGGAATTGCTGAAGTGAAACCCTCACTCATACCTCACATTCTGGCTCCCTTTCTGGGGAAAGCTGTGGAGCAACTGCCTGGTCCATGCTCATGTCACCAGGATGTGGGAGACAGAGTGCCACCATGCTGTGCAGCTCAGCCCAGAAACACAACAGCCTTTGCACATCCAATAGGATGGCTGCTGCCTCTGACAGAAAATCATAGGAAATCAAGTTGTCTTGGTTCTCTGCTCGCAGAACTACTTCTTTTTTTTCATATTATGGACATACAGAGTTTCTGTACTTATATTCAAACAAGTAAATATAGGCCAATTATTCAAACTATTGTATTCATGATACTAGTCACAAAAATGTAAATAAAATGCATATCTAAATCTTTATGAGACATAAATGACATTTTTGAGAACGGATAATTGTTTGACATTGATCTCAGATACAAATGCAAGAATGAACCAATTCCTTTCTTCTGTCACACATGCCCAATTCATGACATGCCTGCTCATATGCTCTAACATAATTTATTTCATGAACATGTACTATAAATCTTAAAGACTGATAAGTAATGGGGGCTAGATCCTCACTAACTTTAGCTGAGCTATGCTGGTTTACCTCAATGCAGGACATTTGAAAATACTAAACTTCCATTAACCTTTCAAGCTGGTGCTTCCTTCTGGAATCATTGTCACACTTCTATTTGATCTGGGTATAACCCGTTTCCTATTTGCCTCTGAGCATTTCTAGAATGCTATAACATAACAGTTGACTACAATATCACCTTTTATTTTCCTCCATTTTGTCATTCTCTTGATGCTGCTCAGAAGAAGAACTAGAAACTGTAGAGGTGAAGCTTTGCAATGAAACAGCTCAAACCCATTTTATCCTCTTTTTGCCCTCCATTCTTCCCTCTAGCTTTGCTCAGTGCCTTCCTTCCTTTTAGATACCCATCCAGGAAGAGAAATCTTTTATAATAGAAGATCTGCCAATGTACTTTGAAAATATAGTAAAGTGAACAGTACTTAAGTTATCTGATCCATTATAACAGGCAGGTTGCCAGTTAAGTCTATAGAGAGTGGGAAAGCTGAATATAAAAATAAATCTTGGTCTTAGTTATGTTTATTCTCTGTTACTCATGAGTGAGTGAAAGGCAATGAGTTTCCAGAAAAAGCCAATAAGTCTAGGGTTTTTCATCTGAAAACCATGAGGGAAGAAAATAATATATATATATAGCATTCATAACTGAAACTGGAATTGATAGAAATGACTGTACAACTAAGTTAGATGCAAAAAAAGACTGCTCCAGAAAAACTTGAAAAAGGAACAGTATGGGGAAACTACATTTATTTATGCTTTTCAATGGGTGTTGTGTATATGTCTTGCTTATCTGGCTTCTAAGACATGCACAGAAGTCAAGCTCCTAGTGCTCTGTTAGATCTGATGTCATATCTTCATGCATATCTTGTGGAGGCTCCTTTCTTGGATATATTAAAAAGCTGTCTTAGCATGGTCCAGGCAACTGGCTCTAGGTGGCCCTGCTTGAGCAAGGAAGTTGGAACAGATGACCTCCACAGCTGCCTCAACCACTCTGTGATAAATACGTGGAAGCAATTTTTTTCTAGGCACACAATCTATATAGCAGAAAACAACCTAGAGAGCTGGGCATCAGGATAAACACTGATTTCAGCATTTGTGACTATTACTACATGTAAAAGCTAAACCAGCCTTTTACATAGGTATAAATGTAAATACACATGTGCATACATGGGGAAGCATAAATGTATATGTTTATAAATGCAACTGTTCATGTCCAGGAATCACAAAGGAAATTTTTGCATTTGGCTTTCATAAACAGTTAAGGTTAATTTTGCTATTCTCGATGGCTTGATTTTTTTTCAACTCCAGTAGAGATACTTACCTGAATCAATGTAATTCAACATATATGTCAGCTAGTACTAGGGAATGTTTGCAGAAAACATTGCAAGATTCTTCAATAGAGTGAAATATTCCTAATTGCCAAAAATTTTGTCTCTAGATTTCATGACACAAAAAAGAAGAAAAAGAAACAAGACAAAAATATAAAGTGGCCTTTGAACATTTTTTGTTTGTTTGCTTTGTTGTTTTTTTTGTTTTGTTTTTTTTTACATGAAAGCTCTGCAAACTTAATAGATTCTTCTCACAGCAGATTCCATACCGATCTTGAATTGCCACATAAGGGGGCAGACATGTCTCCCACTCCTTTTCCTTTTCAGACATGTCCAGAAAGAGATCATGGCCTAGGAAAAGTATAACATTTGTTCACCCTGGAGGCAACACTTCTGTTCAGGTTTTCAGTTTTGGCCTTCTTTTCTCAGAGCAGTTTGCAATAGGTGAAATATCTATATATCCACTCAGAAGGACTAATGTCTATCTTCATGCTGACAGTGGAAGATAGATTGAATGGACAGAAGTTTACAGGCTAAGATTGCAATTCCCGTAAGCAACCTTTTATAGCTCTATTTTTTTTTTTTAAGACCCTGAATAAGACACAAGAAATTAAAATATGCTATCCAGCTGATAAATTAACCTCAGCAATCTCTTACCATGGGCAAGAGAAATGACACTGGTTTAAGTGTTCATTGACAGTTTTAACAGACATATGAATGTCTAGAAGACAGCCTCTGGCTTGCACTTCATATTAGCTGGGGCATTGTATTATATCCTACAACATGCAGCTACTGATTTTTAAAGGCTCCAAAAATTTATTTGTTTTTTCAATCTTGGTGTTTCTGTATGTGTGCAGTTTCAAAGAAAGACTTTAATAAATCAGTTCAAAATACGGTAAAAATTCCAATAAAGATCAGAAAGTAAATTAGGTGCTCTTGAAATTTGGCAGTTCTCATTACCAATCTCTTAAAGGAAAAAATAAATTAAACCCATCCAAATCTCACAGATCCAGAACATCTGAAATGTACCTAAATAACATTGGTGTTTCTGACATTTTGTTTAGAGACTTCAAATCATTAATATTTCACATTTCATTGTGATTAAATTATAGACACTACATCATAGTTACATCTTGTTTTACTAAATACCAGTTGACATCATTGCCAGACAGTAAAGCGGGAAAGCAATGAATTTGTGAATGGAAAAGTCTGCAATGTGGAGAAAGTTCTAGTTTCACTCAGCAGTTTAGACATGCCTTCTTCCTCAATGGATTCAAAGTAGAAGCAAAAAAGAGACCAATGAATTCTGAATGTCCCCAATCCTATTTACTAATGTCACATATTTTTCCCTCACATTCAGTGGAATTTGGTGATTGGAAAAGGGAAACTTGAATATGCACTGTTTTTAACCAAGCAGAGTGCAGCCAGTTCAACTCAAAATTCATGAGATAAAGAACTGAAACACTAGTTTTCACTGAAGCTTAAGCATTGATATAACAGTCAGAAGCTTTCTGTGAAATTAAGACATGTCATAAAGGACCTCTTCTGTTATATCACACTGAGTGGACTTGACCATGTGATGAGCAAAACAGACAAAACAGCAACATATTTGTCATGAATTTGAGAAAACAGTGTTTGTTGCTGGGTTTTTTTGTTTTGGTTCGGTTTGGGTTTTTTTCTGGAAGGGTGGTGGTGTTACCAAACTACTGCATTTTTTCCTCTTGAAGGCAATATTCATTTTCACAGGTGAGGGTTTCACAGGGTGCTGGAGGCTAAAAGAATGACAGAAAAGTCATTCTCATCCTTATTGATCTCTTTCAGATTCTCTTCAGTTAGTCCAAGTCATTCCCAAAATGTAATTACTCCACTGTACTGGGACAGATTCTAAGTATCCACCAAAGCCTCACTGAACGGAGTAGCTGCCTCTTGCATCTTCTTCACAGCAGCCCAATAGTGCTTCCCAGAACAAGATTTGCTGTTTCTGCTTCATCTTCACATTGCTGACTCACTCCACATGACATCCATTCACCTTTTCTGCTTTTTGATTGTATTGCTGCCCCATGGCCTTTGTATTTCACCTTCAGAGCACTAATTGCAACATTCAGGTCTTAACTGCATTGGTCATCTCACTGATTTTGGATCATATACGTAATTTATTAACGTCACTTTAAATTCTTATAGTGTCCTTCAAATGTCTTCATTTGCAGATGTAGCCTTGCAAATGTCTTCAGCAAATATATCAGTTCCTTCTTTATACTGTAACCCAAGACACTAGCAAAAATGCTCTCCACTTCCCCACTCCTATAAGACTACACTTGCAACTACTCCTAACCAGCAAGCCGCTGATGCCTTTGAAAGCCTCTGAAGTTTTTGAAAGCAGCATTTCAAAGAGCTGCTCCATCAGTTTAGGCTGACAATTTTAGGCTTATTTCCT
Source organism: Coracopsis vasa (assembly GCA_026283785.1). NCBI lineage: Eukaryota > Metazoa > Chordata > Aves > Psittaciformes > Psittacidae > Coracopsis > Coracopsis vasa. The sequence goes on along the minus strand of JANHGB010028351.1, from coordinate 24,093 downwards.
CAGCTTTGCAGGAGAACTGTGTGGGATAAGTCTGTCTAGAGTAGAGACATATCCCATATACTACTTTCCTCTTCTTCACTAAATCAAATGCTCTCAAAGAAGGAATTGAGACTGATTTGACACAACATATTCTTGGTATATTCATGTTGGCTATTTTAACTCTTTAGGATCCTCCTGCAGCTTACCTATTATGTATTTAATAAATACATCCATTGTTTATTTAATAAATAAGTTCATAAACTGTCCAGGAGCTGATATAAGCAACTGATTGTAACTTCCTGATTTTTTCAGGAGAAGAACCATGTTGCATCATTTTATGTTACTGCAGAGAATCACCAACAGTTCAGAGATTATACGGGACAATTTATAAGGCACTGCCACTTTGAATACATTTATCTTCTCTCTAACATATTATATTCCTATACTTGTCCTGACTCCCATCTCCTCACTAAAGTTAAGCAGAATAAAACACCTAGTATTTTAGACTTCTTTACACCATGTCTGTCTTGTTCTCCTTTCCTGTTACATAAGATTTGTACTGGTCTTTTTCTTCTAGATTATTTCTAGAAACTCTTCTTCCTGCTTTTTTTCCCCATGTGCTAGCTGAAATTCATCTTGGCATGGTAGACTTTTTGCTTTTAAATACACCTACCTGTGCTTTTCTTTATATTTATTCTAAATTATATGCCTCCTTTTTTTCTCACAGAAATATAAGCATGAAAAGATCACATTTCTTCTGACGTTGGAGTGGGTAATAATGAATTTTACTGATTGGGATATGCATGTTATTGATTGTGATATGCTCCTAAAATCCTTCAAGCAGTTCATTCTGAACTGCCCAAGGGAGTCATTTTATGTGATAAACACTTCTCTACTATTTAGTTATTGCTACTCACCTTGCAAACATAAAGTGTGACTTTTACATAACAGCATGATGGATAAGAACACTCTATGTCCAGGGTACTGTGTAACAGCAGAGTGCCCCAGGAACAGGATATGGTCACATTTGGAGGTTCTAATTGGTGATTGCTCAAAGGCTTTTCCTTCCTGGAACTCTTGAGGCTCCTGCTCTGTCATCAGAGATGGGACTTTGCAGAGTTCCGATCTCAGCAACTACTTAAACAGCAACTACACTTTTTGGTAATTTAAATGCATCTTAAGACTTTGTTCATGACTTTTTCTTTATATACGGTAAAAGAAAATGGGCATCCTCAACTGCCATTCCTTGTTTCCTTCATGAAGTTACCAAACTGAGCACATCCCTGGCTACCCTGCCTTTTCTTTACATCTGACATATGGTGTCAGTCTGGATAAGAAATTCTTCTTTGATGGCCATAAAGAAGAGGAACAATTTAGTCCAGTCATGAAAAAAATGGCAGTGCAAAAAGGACCTGACAATATAAAAACGTCTTACACTGGGACTTTTCACAGCCCTTTAGCATTCATTATCTGAACTAAAACAGATCACCCAGAAAACATTACTCCAAACAAAAGCATAAGAAGATTTACAAGTGTCAATGGAAGTTCTTCTCATCTGATTATCCTGTAAATACTCAAGAGAAATCTTTAGCAAAGAGCTTTACCTGTGCTGCAGCTAGCACCAGTGATGCTGAGAGGTGGAAAAACATGGCCTTCAGCTGAGGCAATATAAGATTTGTGAGGCCTTTTTGAACAGAGGCCTCAGTTTCTGAACCTGCCAGCAAAATGAGTGATTCTCTGTGAGATCAAGGAAGAGCAGCTCACGATTTGACAACACTCATTAGCTGATTCTTCTGAACAATTTCTCCAAGGATGGCAGAGTTTTGAAGAACACCAAAAAGGGATTTTCTGCTTTAGCCTCTGTTATGTATTGCAAGAGATAAGGGGAAACACAGATGTGCTGAGGAGGACCTCTGCTATATGTGTGCTCTGTTCCCAAGGCCTACACCAAAACATCAGATGTTTAACAGGGACTTTAAAACACTTTCAATTAATAGGAATTTTTACCTCTTATAACTGCCATTTTTTTTTCTACACTCCATTCATCTCTTTTGTGTGTTCTCTTATACTTTACAAGCCTAATCAAATCATCAAAGGAAGGGGAAGTGCCTCAGTCCCTCTACACCAGGAAAGAGCCTGTATCCACCATGCCAAAGGAGCCTGCAGGTCCCCACAGTGCTGTGCCCATGCCGGCACAGAGCTGCTCCCCTGGTGCAGGGATGCCCTGCTGTATCCTGCTCTTCCTTCAGCTGGCATGTATCTCTGTACACATACATCCTTGCATAAACAGCATCTTCTCCCAGCGTTTACTCTGCCCACCCTCTCTGCATCTGCATCAGGCTCTCCATCGTTCCCACTAGAAATCCTTGCCAACCACTGCATGGACAAGGAACTTTCTCCCCCCACACAGATCAGACATGATGCTCAGAGCTGGCACATGGCATCCCCACAGGACTGTACTCTTCTAGTGAGCAGCTGTGGCAAGGCCCATCGCCAGTTGCGGGAAGGTGCATTGCTTTTCTTCACAGGAGAAATTAAGTGCTTCTGGCAGCAGGTCCTCCCATGGCAACCAGCCCTGTTACCCTACTGTTTGGCAGGCAGATGGTGGCCGTGCAGCCAGCACCACTCAGCCCCCATGGTCCCAGCCCCATATGCCCAGTCAGCTGCTGGCATCACTTGTAGAACTAGGAATAATTTTTCGAGTACCACTAACATGGTTGAAGCGAATACATAAAAGGACAAAATGTTTTCTTCAGCATTAGTGGCTACCAGACCCAGAAGCTCCTGAAGTGTAGAAAGTGGATGAGTTTGACTTGCTGCCTGGTGAAAACACTAGTAGAAATAAGCAGCAACAGTGTCAGTGGCATGGCTTACTGCAAAGCTAAAATGGTCCAACAGAGCTGTGCTGGGAGAAACAGAAAAAAGTTTTAGAGTTTTCTTTTAGAGTTGAGTGCAGGTTACCTTAATGACAAGTTTTCCTACAAACCTGCAAAATTCAAACACACCAAACTGTAACCTTTTACTAAAATGCAAGAAGAAGCTGCTCTGTCAACTTGACACCTGCCCCCTTTTCTCTGCCGCTGCTGAAGCCTAGAGTTACACAGTGCTGAGGTCTGGCATGGAAAAAAGACACTTTGACAGTTACTGTGGTGATTTATGCATAAGGAGGTACTCAAAACAAGGCAAAGTTGGCCAGTAAGTCTTTACCCGCTGTGCTTACAATCTAAAGCCAAAATAAAGATGGTGAGGCAAAGACCACCTTGAGGGCTATAACATCCTCACAGCAACCCCATTACAATGCTGGAGCCCTGGGGAGAAGGTTGGCAGCCCCAGCAAACAGCTTGTCTCTTTTCTCTCCATGCTTGCAAGAAAACAGGCACTATGCTGTTTTGCAAGAAAACAGGCACCACGAGGCTACAGCTTCATCTTCTGGGACTGACCACAAGCAACTTCTCAGGCAGGCAGAGGTGCTGCTGGTGAAGGATCTTTGGCTCGCACGTGGCATACCTGCTAAGGCTAAGCAAAGTCATCGCCACTGCAAGGGCATGTGGGAACAGAGCTCATGATTTCAAGGTCTGAATGTGAGCTGGAGCAAATCAGAGGTGAGCGGAGAGCAGACTAGGGCAGGACAAGACTGGCTGATGTGGATCATCAGGGTGCAAGGGCAAATGCAGAGGTTGGAATTACAATTGTGCTAGAGTTGCTTAGAAAACGTGTATTTTGGGTCTTCTGGAAATTAAGAAAAAAATGTTGAAGAACATTTATTCCAGCGCATATTATCTCTTCTGCTTGGACACAACTGTTCTGGATGGGAAAAAAGTGATCAGAGTTTACAGGAGTCACCCCACCAGTTCTGCCAGCCTGACTTACAGCAAGGTAGCCAGAATGAAGAGGCAAGATGTTTTCCTGGGGGACTTTCATTGGCTCAGATGTGCTTTTCCAAGTGTTTTGAGCAAAGGCTTCTGTAATATTATTCAGGCATAACCTTCCCTCTTACCCTGAAGGCTCTTTGCCAAAATGAGGCCTCATTGGTCCTCAGCATTCAGGATTGTGTAAAATAATGCCAGAGAAAGGAGCTGGGACTTTTTGCACATGTTCATTTCACCATTTTTAGCATTTGGAATTTTAAATTATAGCTACAAAAATCACTATTTATGTTTTAGTCAAATACCCAGCTTTTGTGTCCCAGTGATTGCTAGAGCTTGTCCATAAAGGTTTTATTTTGACCTGAAGTTGTCCTAGCTACATCTAATACAATTTTAGCACAGAAAGGATAATGATAATGTAAATTCTCTTGAAAAAGGGCTCATTTTTAAGTTCCAGGAAAATATCAGCATGCTAAATTAAAAAGCATATCAAATTGCACTGTGAGTTTCTCTCATGCATTTTCTTTCAAGGCTGTAATATAAAGAAAAGGTACAATTAGTTATTCGTAATCTTAGGTTTAGAAGTCACTTTTCAAGACTTCAAGAGACATGTAAAACAGTGAGCTTTCATTTCTAACTGTGAAAAATGGTTTTCACAGATCATTTGTTTTACAGTAAAGGTTTAAGCTGCAAGGCAGATGGACAGGATGTTCGACCTACCATATTCACCTCTAAATTTGGCTGGAGTGTGCCATTATTTGTGCTGTTAGGGCACTGCGTATATGCTGACGCTGCCTGTTAGTCACTGTGATATCATTCTCAAAAGTGACTTTGCTTGGCACATGAAACAAGCTGATGTGATTATGTATTTCTTTGACTGATTAGAGATGGTTTTCCAGTCAAAGCAGAAGAAAGCTGCATATTTTTGAAACCAAGATAATGGGCCATATATCATTTACTGTAGAACTTGCTAACATCCACACATGTATACTAAAAAATATATAGATCATTACTTCTTGTACTTAATATCTCTGGAAGTGTTATGAAGCTTCATGGCTGAAAAGTAGGACCTGCCTTTTCTGCTGAGGAAAATTAGATACTTTTTCGTTACATGTGCATTCATTTAATAGTCAGATAGAAAAATCTATTCATAGTTCCTAAGTTCTCTTACATAGCTACAGACTCTCTTCTGAACTGTTTTTATCATGTTTGTCTATGGCAAAACCAAAATTGAAGTTATTTTTGGACTGATCCTCTTTGCTGGAGATAGATGGTTTAGATCTGGCAAAATATAGTAGCTACAAAAACAGACCTGGGGCTCCTGAACAAAATCTGGCTTTATTGGTATGCGCAAACTCATTCATGCCAGCAATCTTGGAGATTAAAGATTTTATTTCTTAATATCCCTGGGATGCAAAGGCCAGGGATGGAAAGGCACTGTATTAAATTATTTTCAAGCTTAACATCAGGAAGACTCTCAAAAGCCATTAAAATACTATTTTTTTAAACCTCTAAATGTTCATTGAGCAATTTTATGTGTTCATGACTAACACACACAGAAGGAACAAAAAGATTATTCCTGCTCATAAAGCCTGAAGTGTGCAATCAGGAAGCAGAAATACTATACCATTAAGCTGACCAACCATGTGGCACAAGCAGTAATCAACAGAGAGTGAATAGTCAGAGAAGCCATTTTTCCAATAGCCCACAGGCCAAAAAAACACTACTGCAGTATCTAGAGATTTGGAAAACTCAGTTACTTTAAGACAATTTAGGAACATGAAAATGGAACATGCTGACTAAATTTATCAACTAAATTGTTAGCTTGAAACAACGTCACCTAGCTATTTGTTTAGCCTCTCATGCCTTTGAAGCAAAGACAGTTGGTATTGTGCCCCTTCCCAGGTCCTCATTTTCAGAGTAAAGCAAGCTTTGGACACCTGAGACCACAAAATAGCCACTGTTCTGTCTGTCTGTAAGTGGCATGATCTATTACTGCTTAGAGGCCTCCTGAATTCCTGCCTCGCTAAGGCAGCACAAAATCTAACAATGCTCTTTAGATTTGAAGAACCTGATCCTCAAGCACATGGTACAGCACCTAACCCACCCATACAACCCCTGTCTGTAAACGTCGCCCTTCATGTGGCTGCTAATTCCCTTCCTGCTTAGGAATGCTTATGTGAGCTTTACAAAGTGGCACGTGATCATGGATGGAAGGGACTGTGCAAGTATAGCAGACTGTCTTTCAAATTTTTACTAGTGGGCATCATAATGCAGAATTCATCATCACTGAAATAGATTTTTATCTGGAAATCCTGGAACACAAGAAAGAATCAGTTTAATTATAATGAAGGTGACTGATGTTTAACTCAGTCAGTATTAGAATAAATTCTGTGTAATAGAGATGCACTTGACCTTTTCTAATTTATAAAGTATAAAATCTAGATATTAAAATAGAGGTGAAGTTTTAAACTTCAGTTCATTAAAAGGGATTTCACTGAATAAATGTTTAAAGCTATAAATACCATTTTCATTTAAAAGATATTTTTGATGCTGAATTTAGATACATTTACAGATTTGGTTTGCCTTTAATAAAGCTTCCTTTCTGATCAGAAATTCCTAGAGAATTTAAGATGATCGTCTGTTTACTTTGATGTCAGAAGTAAGGCTGAGTCTTCTAAACACTTAGGCATGTGCTTAACTTGACATCAGCAAGACCACCCCTGTGCATGAAGTTAACCATGTGTAAAGATATTTGTAGGAATGGCATCTGACATTCTCTTGTAAACTCCAGTCCTGTCCTTCAGAAAGGTTTTCAGTTCAAGTGAAAAAAGTTGAAGGTAGAAAATAGCAATGTGAAAGGACAGAATAATGTTATTCTTTCATAATTTGAAGTGAACACAAATAGAGCAATTTTTATGTTTTATCTTTATAGCTGGATGATAGGTACCAACTGTTTTTCTGAAGCCTACTTTGGAATCCTCTTATGACCTTGGCCCATATCTGTAGCAGAGATTGGATAGGCACAGATTTCCATGTGATCTAAAGGCACTGAGGAACTGGGTCATCTTTCCAAACTAGGTAATTAGGGATTTCCGCTGAAATTAACTGCACTCGAAGAGCTGATAGTAGAGTCGGGGGTGGGGGAAGAAATCAGATCTACACATCCTGGATGAAAGACTTGCAGAAACTTCTAGGTATACGTTAAGTAAGTGAAAGAACTGTGGTGTGCCACATAGGCTGAGTAACACTCACAAATTGAAATCTATGCTGTAGAGAATGGTGAACTGGAAATGGTATTCAGAGCTTTTCCCTAATGGGTGGCAGCTTAAAAAGTTGTTCATAACAAACCTATTTCTCATTTGAAAGTACTTAACAACCTTGAAGTGAAACGACTGTTAGTGATTTCATGTACTTCCTCCATGGAAAATCTTCTTATCACAATAATTGTAAATTCAATTACTTCCCCTTTACCACTCCTGTTAAGTTTTGGTTTCTTCCTTTCACATTCAGGACTCTGCAGAACTTCACGTGTCTGTTAGCATGCTCCCATTCTCCCCAGTTGTTCTGTCAAAGATATCAGCCTTCAGGAAGCTCCATTTCCTCCCCAAAATACTGTATACTCCCGGCTGTTCCCTGAACAAACACACGCACACAGTAGCTTTTTAATCTCTGTACCTCAGGCAGTCAGACCTTGCTGTTCAGCACAGAAAACTGTCTCACATCACCTCCACTACACGCAGGAAAAACCTAGCAACCCAAATTTCAATTTTACAGCAGTACACGTATCATCATCAAACACAATAATGGCACAGAGTAAAGCAAAATACATTTGTACATGCACATATGCACAAAACAGAGATATAGATACAACTTTTAGGCAAATTATTTCAACCCTAGGTACCACCAGCTCACTTCAGCTCCTCTGAATTTCAGATTTTGGTTTTGAAGTTAATCTGTCACAACTATAGTTGCAAAGAAAACTTCCAGAACCTAAGAAGACGGGGGGTGAGGCACTGGAACAGGTTGCCCAAAGAAGTGGCAAGTGCTCTATCCCTGGCACTGTTCAAGGCCAGGTTAGAGAGAGCCTTGGGCCATATGGTCTAGGGTGAGGTGTCCCTGGCCATGGCAGGGGGGTTGGAACTTGATGATCTTAAGGTCCTTTCCAACCCAAACCATTCTATGATTCTATGAGTCTATAATTTCACCTGTCCAAGTTTGCACAGAGCCTGAAATAATAGTTCTGAGAAGTGGGAATGGTTGCATTCAGCAAATTATGTGAGGTGCTAGCTCAGTGGTGATGCTTTTAATGTTGTAACTTTGATGTTGTCAAGTTGTTGTCAGGTTAGTCGTGACTTTGATGTTGTCAAGTTGTTGTCTGGTTAGTTTGAAGAGCTGAACACGTGACCTTGGAAAAAAACCTATCCCACCTTCAAGAAGCCTAACATATCATACAGTATATTCTTTTAAAGGTGTACCCTGTCATTAGTCAATGAATGTATGCCCCAATGAAAGGAGCATCTTTTTGTGGTGTCCAGAGTGTGAAGAGCACATATGTGTACCAGCACCCTCCATCCTTTTCATTCCATCCTCAGTTTTTCCTTTCATCAGATTGTCTTGCACAGAAACCCACCATACACTCATACAGACCTGCTCACCAAGGCCACACCTGAATCACCTCACCTTTTCTCAGCAATAACCTCCTGCTCCCTCCTCTCCTGTTCTTGAACTACTAATGCTACATGCTAGCAGATGCTGCTTGGAAAATTTGACCCAGGGACACTTATGAATTCTATCATTTCTGACAATGTGCTACATCATTTTGTTGGATGTCTCAGGGTTTGGGAAATCTGCTATGTGAAGTTAGAGTGGTATCAGAATGGCACACAAAAAAAAACAGTCTTACTATAACAGTAATGTAAAAAATCTGATTTCTTAAATTTGCATTGTTTTCGCCACACACCGCTATTAACAGTCAAATTAAGACTTCAGCCTCCATCTCCATGTTTGGTTTATGCTGAGTTTAAATGATTTATTTCAGACACCTTAAATCACTTAGTAGGTAGCTATTTGTAAGCCATATGAGTCACTGTTGATATTTTGTGGGGGGTGTGGTTTGTTTGTTCTGTTGCTGTTGCCACCTCCAGTGTATTCTGCTTGTTCAGTGTTCAGAAGGAGCAAATACTTGGAAATTAAATGCTTCTGATTTCTCAGCACTGCTTAGAGAATATAGTAGTTAATGTCAGTTCAAAACCACTAGAAAATAAAGCTCAAAATAAATACAAAGACAGTTCATGCGAAAGAAGGCATTATTAGCTCAGTCCTGGAGGAATGGCCCTACATGCAGCCCTCCTTTGGGCTTCATAGATCTAGATACAAACTGGAACCCATGCTGGGTGGATTTGGGAGGCAAGAATTGCTATGAGAGTCAGAACTATTAATGCTCTAAATAATAACTACTAAAAGTGAACACAGAAAACTGCAGCATTGGGGCATTAACACTACCCTCAGCACAGCCAGATTCTCGTTTGATGTCAACTGGAAATGTTGCAGTGGGGCTAAGCTGGGTTATCCTCACTGAATATCTCTTGCTTTACTGCTTTGAGCTACCCTGGCAGCTACAGCTATATGCTTATACATATAAGAGGATTTGTTCTACACAAGAGTTATTGACTAATAATTCATTAACATAAGAAAGAAAGGTATGCTGATGTATTGAATGTAACCACTAAAACCTGGCTCAGAGGAGTTACTGAGATTCCTGGGATTTTTTACTCTTCATATCTGCTCTACTTACAGGTGTTATTACTCTTGCAGAGGAAAAGAGACTTCCATAGCAGAGAAGTCAGGAAGAAAACCTTGGACTTCTACAGAGCCTCTTGCCAGAGCTGTTGTATATAGTTATCCTTTTCAAGAACTATTTTCTTGCATCTGAAAGTGAGTCACAGTGCTTATGCCCTGAACCTGTTCAGACTAACTCAGCACACAAAGCTTTGAGTGGGAGTCTTACAGGTATAAATGCTTGGGAAAATTCCCTCAAGTAACTGTGTGACAACAGGAAAGTTCAGATGAGTGCTGGGCCTCTCAACCTGTGAAATGTGAACTACTCACGTCTCACAGGCCAATTCCGAAAAGTAAGAAAAATTTGCCTGGGTTGTCTTTTCCTTTCTGTGAAAAGGAAAAGCCTCTTCTTATCAGCTGCATCCCTGTTAGAAGACCTGGCGAAATGTGAGGAACACCTCTACCTACATGAGCCCAGGGCCTGACAGAAAGCCAGGAGATACTGCTGCCACCACTGTGGGACAGCACACTTCCCTCTCCGCACTGGTATTGTCCCAATAAAGTTAGCGCACCAGTGGCCTTGAGGATGTGATGATGGTCCTCTCTGCTTTTCAGATGTGTCTGTGAGTCTAAGAGGGAGCCTCTGAAGATAAAAGTCATTGACCAAAAGAAGTGAGCTTTAGTTATTCACAGCTAAGTTTTCCTCTATCCAAATCAAGTGTAGGTCAGATCAGTCAGACATTCTTGCTAGCTATCCCTGCTCAGCTATTCAGCCACCCTGGTTGCTGGAGTTTGTTTTCAGATATGCAAGTGAGCCTGTATTTGCATTTCATACACGCAAATGCTGCATGAAAACAATATATGTATTCATAGGTAAAGAAACACCAAGCTAACTCTCAGAAGCCTACAAAAAAGTTGGACACAATCCTTTTATTGATACCAGGAATGGATGAGCAATGTCATACCAGAAATACCTACCACTGTTCCTGTATGAGCAGTGGTAGGTATTTCTGGCAGGGCAGAAGGCCTTTCTGAGGGCAGCAGCTCACACAAATAGTGAGGCAGGATTTGCGACAGCGAGGGTAAATAGGGTATATATGCATATGTGAGTCTGCAGGTTAGACTGCAAATGAAGAAAATGGCATTCAATGTAGATATTTATGATTTATATTAGTGACTTCTTTTCAGTCAATGCCAGCTTTCTTGATAAATTGGATATTGCTCAAATTCTAGTCTTTAATTCTTGGTTTGTGGGTTTTTTAATGGGGGAAAAGAAAATGCTTTATTAAATGAAACACAGAAAATGAATGTGCTCATGTTTTTTAAAACAGTTGAAGTGGGGCTAGAGGGTGAGTGAAGATGGAAATGCAAGATTTGGCATGGAAAGATACTCTTCAATGAGCTGAGTCCAAACACTGTAACACCGTGAAGCTGCACGAGCTCTTTAGCATGATACAGTGGGGCTCAATGTTTAAACTGAATATAGAGGAGTGCATAAGCTGAATCTTAACTATAGTGAAAATAAAATACAATTTTTACTACCAGTCCTCCTTAAAAGCCCACAGTGATAGAAATGCAAATAAAAAGATTTAGGAAGGTAAGTAAGATTTTTATCCATAGAAATCTTAATATCCAACAGAAAAACCTAATTTGGATTTGCCTAGTATCACTATTAAAGTCTATTAAAAAGTGTACTGTATTTCATTATTCTGTCTTTATAATTTTGAAGAGCATAAGCCAATTCTCTGTATACTAATCTTTCATTACTTTCTTGGGTTCATTAGCTACTAGTCAAGATATTCATCAAGGGTTTTTAAATTACCTGTCTGAGACAGGTAATCTTGTTTTCAAGACCATCGGGTTCTGTCAGGGTGAGGTTTGAATGCTTCTATGTTGCCTGCATACCACAGTCCTCAAGAAGCAAGGGGGAATACTCTTTAAGGCTTTATTAATAATAATAGCATAAATGTCTGTTAGTTAAGCACTAAGACTGCTGAAAAAATAAAAAAGGGGGGGGGCAAAATCAGCTTCCTGGTCAGATGCAACATTCCCTTGTTCTTGAAACTCCCTTCGTAGGGAATAACTATTCCAGCCATTAATATATCTTGATTATATATCTTTCAATTATTAACATTATTTGCTACAGCTTTCATTGATATGACTCTGTATTTGCAGGCTGTCTTTCTGAAGAGTTTTCAGCAGGGAACATGCAGGACATCTTCACTATAGTTCAAAGAACAGAGTTTTGACTATGTAGTATAAACAGTTGATTAAGTAGTACAGTAAAGTCCACTACACATAACATCAATAGATGTCAACACTTGTTTTCAGGAAGTGTTTACATCAGTGGACTCTCCAAGGAAATAAAATAATGATCTCACATTCACCCACTGAGCCAGAGATGCCCAGCTGGGACAGCTCACTTCTCCTGAATCCCACCCCACTTCTCCACTGATTGACTTATTTCTTGTCTTGAAGGGGAAAAACAATCTGAATGGTGTGAGGCACTGTAAAAGCTCCACCAGATTATTTTTGTAGAGTTTTGTTTTCTGGTAGGAGGTTATGTTTCAGGCTGGCAACTCCCCCAGGTGGGAACCAAGGTCAGTACATACAATTTTCCATTGCCTGCCCCTGACATCACAGGAAAAGAGTTGGTCTCCATAGAGCAGCATTATACTGCCTGTGTGACACGACCTATTTGATATTTCTATCTACTGAGTGTATAAAACAGGGTTATTTTATGTGCTTAAATGCCAATAATAAATTCAGATGAGGTTTTTCTGTTCAGCTTGAGGAAGACGTGTGCTCCTCCCCTCTAGCAGATTTTTCCTACCGCTGAGGTTTGCTGGTGGTGGTGTGAGGGGAGCTGTCTAAGGTTTGTGGTTGTTAGGAAGTGGTTTGATGCTAATTCAGCCAGTCTGGGTTCTTCCTCTGAGGGCAGCTGGTGGTACACTCAAACGTACAGGTGCAAGAAGAGCCTGTAGCCCTGTGCCTGGGTCCTCAAGCTCCCCAGGTGCATCACAGCAATGGGAAATCTGGGGCCAAGCAAACTCCCTTCATGCCTTCCTTCTTCTAAGATTAGCAGATCTCTTGGGAATGAAGGGAATTTGGAATATCCAAGTAGCACCTTCTATGGTATAAATGTGAGAGTGCCTTCTGCATTTGAAAGCTGAGGTATTTGTGAGGCTACATTATTGTGTCTTGCTATGTCAGAGAAAAATGCTTTGATCAAAACAGGTCCTTTTTTCATTTTTTTAAAATGTAAAATAACACAGTATATAAAAAGAGCAAAAATACATGCTGAAAGTGGTCTTTGTGTTAAATTTCAGATACAGAAACTACCATGGGATATGGGAAAGTATATGAGCAGAGATGGCTCACTGGGGTACTAATAATGTAGAAGACAGACAAAAATGCAGAACTGGTTGCTTTCAGTGTCCTTTACCAGAACAGCTCACCCTTCCCAGGGCTGTACAGAATACAGCTGCTCACCACTGATGATTTCATGTGCATTTTGGTTTTTTTAACCTTAGAAGACACCCATGGCCACGTGAGGACTGCCCACAAATATCGTTTTAAAAAATACACACTTAAATACTCTGCTTTCTGGAAAAAGGTGTAACAAAGGTGCCCTTGGTTGGGACTCAGTCGGGGTACCAAATTCAAGCAGAGCCAGAGACTTCTTCCTTGATTTGAGACCAAACACTTCTTAACTCTCTTCTCCAATTTACCCATTTAGTTACTGGTGGACACCAAATGCTTCCTCACCAATGGGCACTCCAGGAGTAATTTTGGTTTTACTTGTAATCCACGCAGAGATTTCGGATGATGGGACCATATAAGTACAGAGAGAACAGCTGGCCTAGACATATGCTACAGCATGTGATTCAAAACTGTTTCATATGTGAAACTACAAAAACAGCTTCCATAAGAGTGCAGATAGAAATTCCACATCCTTCAAGGAAAACTCAGACACTGTGAAAAATAAAGATGGTTCTAGTTCCGGGCTATGAAGTTACTATTCCTCAGTACTCATTTAAGACATATATATGTAATTCAAATATTTTTAAGATACTATGTCTTTCCTTTTCTACTTCTTTAACGTGACAAATTAAAAACTTCCAGTCACTTACATTCCAGTCACTGAAAGCAATTTATTTTCTTGCCTGTCCTCATGGCACAAGAGCTTCTTCCACACCAAAGAAGGATAAAAAATGTAAAATAAAAATATTACCGATTGCTGTAAGTCTTCAGCATGATGGTCTTGGATACATTGTGAGGAATTTATTATTCACCCTATGAAATTTATGCTAGCATTTCCTTATGCAAACTCTGGCATTTATGCTCCATGAACATTATGGCATTTTTTTTCATGCACCAGGTAATGTTTTTTATATTTGCCTATTTAAATGGTTGGGGGGTTTTGTTTGGGTTTTTTTGCTTTGCAGGTGTGTGCCACCTTACTGCAGGTAAAAGCAAAAAATATGCCAATTTATTATTCAAAAAAATCATGATGGAAGTTTAGGATAATCTTGAGACTTCAGGGTGGAGGTGTCAATGAGAACATCAGCATGAGCCTTGCTCATGAAGCAGTGGGGCAGACCAGACCACAATATTGGCAGTGTTCAAAATGTATGGTATATGCCAATATGACATAATATTTGTTTTACAGTACTCTGTAGTACTGACTGTAAGAGACTTATGGATCTCACTGGAACCAAAGAATCATGAAGCATTTAACAGTTTAAACAGTTGAATAAACTTCCTGAGAGACCTTGACATATCCATATTGGGCTGGAAGCAAACAGCAAGAAATCAACAGTAGCAAAACTTCAGGAAAAGGAAAAGATCAGAAGTCACTCTGTTATGACAGAGAACATTAACTCACATTTATCATCATTATAATGTTATAACAATATCCTTTCACTCTGTTGAAAATATCATATCCACTACACTGGGGTAAAACTAATCTGCCTTCAACGACTTTACCCATTGTGACAGGCATCAGGTTGTGACTATTTTGTGGCTTTTCTAAAAGAATTCATACATTTCCCACTTTGCTAATTAATTTCCATGAAAAAAATAAAACAAAAAGGTGGTCACGGAATACGCATTTTGAATATAAAGGAAAGTCTACTCATGAGTCGCTATCTAAAACAACACGAAACAAACACATAGCAGGTATATCTGAGTTGGGAATGAGACACCAGGTGCCTGCTGAAGGACAAGACTGGATTTAGCAAGGAAAGATGGCTAGAGTAACCCTCATTTGAGTTTTGGGAGTATTGACTTACCTATAACTAGAGGTGCCAGCTGCTAATTAAAAACAGCGTTGCACAGAATTTCTCTATGGAAATGAAGAAGCTTTGTAAAGAGGGTGTCAAAAAAAAAAAAAAGATATTTTTCTGAGCTTGGGAGCAATAGAAACTCCTCTTTACAATGGAAAATGAGCGTAAGATATGAAAGCCAGCTTCAGCTGCCAGCCAGGCAACAGCAGGACGTGAACACCGTTCTTACCGCAGGATTTGCATTTCTGAGTCCTCATTTCTGCTAGCACTATAGGTGTAACTGGAAAGACAGAGGGACATTCACAGGGAATTTTTATTTTCCAAATCTGGAGAATGGAGGGGAAAAGGGTCTCTTTTTTTTCCCTACCTGCTGGTGATCTAAGAGGAAACATGTGAGACAAAGAGGTCTCACTCTGGGCTGTGTGTGCTCCTAGCAAGTCTTCAACATCCAAGGGCAGGCGTCTGCCTCAATGCCTGAGTCACTGACGTTTGGATGACATAAAATACTGTTTTTCCTCTCCTTTTTGCTTAGTTACATGTTTTTAACCTTTTTCTTCCTCCAAATCCTTTCTTTCCTCCAATTCTATCCTTTCTTACCCTGTCTTTGGCTTCTTCACATAAAAATCATTGTTGTTGCATGATAAGCATTTGCTATACAGATGTCCAGTCATTTAAGTTGTATATCAAGATTCTACACAGAAAGACTGAAGGTACAGATTGCATCCACAGATCTTTCCTGCACACTCCACATGCAGGTATCTGTGCTAACGACCACTTTGTTTCGGAGAATACCTTCCCTTTAAAATTTTGCTGGTAAAGAAGTATTTCCAGAAAACAGCCTAGGATGTCACCTGGAAGGAAAGATGCTGATGATATTGGGAACTTGGGCTTCATCCGATCTGAGTGACAGTACAGCAGGATTTTCAACCCTGGCTTGTCTCCATGTTTAATCTCCTTCAGAAGTGAATGTTCATTTTGCAGAAAGATATACGACGACATATTAACAATTCAGTCCTTAATGAGAGCTCAAGTTATGAGTTTCTGAGACAGCCATTCTTCAACAGTTTAACTAAGTGGCTTCTTCCAAGACTGGTAATTTCATGCTCTTTACACACTCTCCATACCAGTATACCCAGCTTGTTAAATTCCACTTGCTTTTGCTGGCACACTGGTAGCAGTGGTTTCTGAAAGGCTTGGGACTGAAGGGTTTTCCTTGAAAGGGAATCAGACTAGGTCAAGCCTAATAACCTTAAATCCTGGCCCACAGAACAACAGAAGAGGTGTATTTGTAATAGCAAGTCTAGTAATAACCAGGTGCAATTACTGGAGTACTGAGAAGAAAGCAAAGTGTATAAATCTTCCTGATGAAACAGTAGGCTTACAATAGGTGCTACATGCTTTAATCAAATTAAAAATTTTATTACTCTTTAGTTAAGACCAGCAATTTATGACTGGCAAGCAAAACCATTGACATTTCCTTTTTTTTCCAATCCATACTAGTAGTACAACCTACACTTTTTAAATCTAATTTGACATTTGTTCATGAAGTACTAGTCATTCAGTAAGACTCATGATTTTGCTTTCCCAGGAGGAGATAAGACTAGCTGTCCTTAGACTTATTTCAGAACTGTAAATGTCAGGCTTCATGAGCCAGGACAGTGTAATGGATGTGTTAAAAAGGTTTTTATCAGATCCTACTATCATCACAACACAGTTCTGTCCCCAGCATCTATGAGAGAAAAGAAAGACCTATTTCATAAAATAAAAGAAGTCTATGTAACTCACAGAACTGGACACATGCCAGAAAATAAATTATTTATTTAGCCACCCTTGAGAAGTTATTTCAAGTGGTTTATATGTTTCTGAAAAAAAAAAAAAAAACTCAAAAGAGACAGTTTTAAGAAACCATTAACTGGAGTGAACTAATTAGAAACAGATCACATGATGATAAATGAGGTAATTTAATCTGTGGGCTGGACTGCTAGCCTATAAGCATGTAGAGTGACCCTGTAGATAATTATATCAGTACCTGTACTAATAAGGGTTTCTGAGATCAAAGCTGCACAATATTCACAGGCCCTTAAACCCCTGCATTTTACTAAGATTAAGTTAGTAAATACATATCAGCTAATTTAAAGCAGTGCTATTACAATGTTGCAGTATGAAATAAAGAGGTCTTGAAAGCTTTGAAATTTGGCAACCAACCTTAACTCTGACCCGGTCCTGCTGCTTTCATTCCATTGAACATGATGAAGTGACAGTGAGACAGGAAGGAAGGGGTAGTCCAGCACTTGAAAGTTTTGGTGTTAACTGTCTGGAAGTGACCTTCCAAGCCTTACACAAAGATACTTCAGACCACTTTAGAGATCACACCACAATGACTTCTGTGGATGACTTTGCAAAGAACTTAAAATTTCGAACATCCAGCATTCATTCCTCTTAACTCTCTTTCTGGCAGTTTGGCACAGCAGCCCCACAACAGGATGGGTGAAGACTGGCACTGTCCCACCAGCAGCAGCACAGAGAGGAAAGAGGTGAGGACCAGAGAAGGGAGTATTACCTCCCTCGACCTGCTGGCAATGCTTTTACTAATGCAGCCGAGGCTATCATTGTTCTTCTTGCCTCAAGGGCACATTGCCGGCTCATGGACAACTTGTTGTCCACCAAGACCCCCAGGTCCCTCTCCACAAAGCTACTTTTCAACAGGTAAGCCCCCTGCCTGTACTGCTGCAGGGGGTTATTCCTGCCCAGGTGCAGGACTCTGCCCTTGCCTTTGTTGAATTCCAGAAGGTCCCTCTCTGCCCATCTCTCCAACCTGCCAGTGTCTTTTTGTCTGTTGGGAACTTTGTAATACTTCTGTCATAATTTTATTAATTTCTTATCCTATGCACCTTTGTAAAACAATGTTCTGAAGAAGTGTAACAGGAGCTTCCCCATCTTGTGATGGCTGGCAGCATTAATATCTCCTCCTCAAGTCACTGTTAAAGAAGAAAATGAGCTATCAAGCAAGGACCTGAGACAAATTAATTCTAAAATGAGATATTGCTTCTACTTACTTCTCAGTTTATGTTGACATAAAAGATATTTATGAAGTGTGTTATGAAACACAAGGACCTGGAAGGAAGGCCACAACAGAGATATTCAGCGTACAGGAATACAAAACAGCTCAAGCACAGCCAATAAGCTATCTTCCCCACCATATATAGGCCAGAGAGGGCCAGTGATGCTCACATCGATCCATGTGAAGCAGTTGCCTCCAATCAGTACAATAAAGCCATCTGAAGAGGAAGGTAGGAGAGTGGCACAATTACAGCTACGCAAATCTCTAGTACTGCCAGCTCAACACCTCTGAAAATTCCTCTGAAAACTGCAGCAGCTGACAAAGATGTACAGCAAACACAGGCAAAGTTATTTCTTCTAGGCTAACTGACATTAAATTTGCATATTCTGTTATTTGCAATGATCATTGTCCAGTATTACCTTTATCTTTCTTTTTAATATGAAGATACATTGTATTTAAACTTCTTCAGCTGCTGATGAGGAGATCACAGCTTTCTCAGTTTTCCTTTTTTGTCCCCCCAAGATTTTCACCTTAGAAAACAAGTAACACTGTCAAGACGTTGTATTTCACGCATTGTTACCAAAAAACCCCTTAGTCATCTCTGGTATATGAAGTCTGTTTTTTTAATCTGTCTTCCAAACATCATGCATCAGTGAGAATTTTGTCAGGAAAATACCTGTAAAACAAAGGTCCCCAGTCCTCTGGACCATCTGTAAGTGTCAGGGAGAGACCACTCATCATACCACCTTCTTTCTCAAATGACAGGACCATCCGCTCAGGCTCATCTCTGATATTCTACATGCACACACAGATTGACAGACTCCCTTCAGTGACAGATTCACTGCTCATGCACTGATCACCAAAGAAAGATATCTTAGAAACTTGCATTTGAATAGCTTAAGCTATCAAAGCAATAGGTGCAACCCTAAACTGACTTCAGGTAGGCTCCCGAGAAACATAATCACTGGAGCAGACTCTTGACCAGGTGACTTGTTCTAGGAGACCATACATGGCTCCACAGGACATAATTTGATTCCCTTTATTCTAAAGGATGAAAAATCAGGTAGTACTGGAAGAGTTGCTAAACAATGTTAAAGGTCTTATTGCAAGAAAATTTGTCTGAACAATAGAACTCTCCAGAGCAGATATGGAAATTCACAATAAAATTCACAGAGCACAATGGAAATTCAGATAGTAATATCCCCAAATATTTTTCTTTTTCATTTAGATGCAAAGCCTTGTGCTACCTGGTCTGAATATTCTGGAATGTCACAACTGCCATACTGTGAGACTTCCTAACATGACTTCTTTTCCTAGGTATTTCTGGAGCTCCACCAAATAGGGTGGCTGCATGGAAGTTATTATTTTTTGCAGAGATTAACTGTGCTGAACATTAATGCAGACTTTTTTTCCAGAAAATATTTGGAAATATATTTGGAAACGTGCATTTGAAAAATTCCCTCCCTGTTTTTAAAAAACATAATTTGATTGAAGGTTAAAAAGTGCATGTCTTATTCACAGCCACACAGAGGCATCAAAGCAGACGGCAGCTCTCAAAGGGATTCAGACAACTGTGGCAGGCATCACTGGAAACAATAACATTACACAGAACTCTCTTACGATTCAGTTAATAGTAACAGCATAACAGTTACTACTGAAAACAAAAATCAGAAATCCCACAAAGCACCCATTCTGAAAGATTAGAAGATATAGGTCCACTGTTGCCAGCCTCCAGTATAAACCAGTCTGTGTCACTTAAAAGAGGAATTCTAACTGTGGATAAGGAAAACATCTTTCTCTTTTATCACAGAATAATTTTGTGCATGAGCTGATGCTGGAGCATGAAGTGTTCATGAGCCAATGACTGTATCTCTCGGTGCTGGTTCCATATCTTAACTCTCCTCCTCTTAAAAATTGCACTGTGTTTACAACTAGAATTTCTTCTACTTTTAGCACCCAGCCATTGGGTCTTGACAAGGGAAGGCAAAATAAACAAACAAACAAAAACGTGTTAGCAATCAAAAACACTGTATTCTTAATCAGGTTTGCTCATTGTAATGGACTGCATCACTGTCTCAGAAACAACGTAAGTGTCCATACATTGCATGGTTTTATTATTCAAAGGGAAAATTATGTTAACCTTTGGGTCTCCCTGCAATTTGGGACATTATTGTCCATGTAAGTAAAAAACAGACATGGAGGCCAAGTCACAACAAACTCCTGAAACTTGCCCTACAGGCATGATATTAATTTGTCCATGATGGTGATGAAGGCTAACCTTTCTATCCACTGTCTCTGTGGGAGGCACAACCCTGCTCTGAGCTCTGGTGCCCACATTCTTCACAGATATAATAACAGGTTTTAACACATCTGTTACAATGTCAGTATATAAATATGCACAACAGTCTGTTGCTATATTGCTGTACTGAAAGAAGGTATCACATTTATTCCCTCTGCTCCCTGTTCTTCCAGCGCAAGAGCTGGTGTGTACATCTAGGATTTTCTTAGACAATTATTCTTGCTTTCTGCACATCAGTGACATCTATGGCCCCTTTCTCCTGAATGATACTGGGAAGTGTAGTCTTCTCTTCAACCCAGTCTGGGTTTACACTATGTGCCTAATCCTGGTCAGGGATTATACTCAGCACACCAAAAACCTGGTAATGTCTAATGCAGGATGCCCAGTCCTGCAGGTGGAAATCCTTCTAGCCATCAGCTCTTCATATCACTGTGTGGATAAAACCCACAATTAACTATTTGCACATCTGCACTTTTCCTTTCCTGAAAACATATCCTGCATAAGCTGAAGAGTACAAATAAAGTCTACTTTATGATTAAAGGATGGATTTGTTTGCAAAAAAAAAGTTCTTCACAAAAGTAAATATTCTAGTTGTCTGTGCATGTTGAATATGACATTTCCAAAGAAAACAACCAGAGCAATAGAAGAGGCATACTATCAAGAACACCTGTACCAGAAACTTTAAAATCAGATCATATGCCACTATGGTGAACATAGTTTGTTTTCCATTATTGATTAAATATGATAACCAATTTAGGGATTGACACAAAACCCATATTGTATTATTCTGAGGCTTTGTTAAGAGCAAAGAATGTGTGACCAAATCAAAGGCTTCAGTAAAGCTAATAAACACAGCTTCAGTCGTATATGTGGCCTTTATCCACAGCTTGATTAATATCACATTTAACCTAGAATATGGCTGAGGTTATGGAGTGCTTAAAACAAAAGCCAGATTTGAAGTAGGGTAGGGTGAGGGGAGTAGTATTTTAAATTAATAAAGGCATTGGTCTATCTACACATCAAATGTTTGGAAATGTTAGCTAATGGCATTAAAGCAGCTGAAAGTCTACGATTATTTAAATCCAAGAAAACACCACCTTTCTGGTACACAAAAAGTCTTCCAAATTGTTCGGAGATTCAGCAAACACCGAGACATGCTGAAAGAATCATGAAAGGAAATGACTGCAGATTTGAGCTGCAAAAAGGGGATTTAATCCACCCATCTCTTCAAAGTCCAATTAATTGTTCTCAGTACTTCATTAAAATGCATAGATTCAAAAGGGAAAAAGTTGATTATTGATTTAAAAACCAAACAAATTAGATTAACTTGAATTCTCAAAGCTCAGAAGGTTTCTAAATCTGTTAACAGACCCAATAATGATTATTTAATGCCTTAACTATTTGTTATGTCTTACAATTGAACCCAAATCTTTAATTCATTAAAATGAGCTGTTCTAGCACTGCAAAAAGTCCTTTCATTCCTTTCCAAATGCTCTCAGATTCCTCAGTCATTTTTAACATGATAATCTAAATAAAAAGCAGTTTTTTTCTTTAAAATTCATCTTTATTTGCATTTCAAAGTTGAGTATAGTACCTGAATCAGTAACATATTATATGTTTGTTATTTTTGCCTTTTCTTATGTTCCTGCTGAGATACTTCAACTTGCCATGGGTCATTTGAGGATAACATTTGAAGATAAAGTTCCCAGCTTTAACCTGACTAGCTGTTACAAATCTGAACTGACTAGGAATGACCACCATCTAGAAGTTTAGCGGTTATATCTGTAGCTAGCTATTAATATGTCCACCTCTCCAACAGCTCCAGGCTGAAGGTGGGTATGCAATAGGAGAGCAATGATTTTCCCAATAAAACAACATCTCCCAGAATTGCTGTTAGAAAAGTTGCTTCTGCTAGAAAATATCTGTCCTTCAGACAGAGGTGAAGTTAACAGAAGATTTCAGAATAAGTCAATCAAAGGAATTTGTAATAAACAGCCAGGGGTGGATGGCATTTGCCTAAAGGCTTTAATATGATATTGGTGGACAAGTAAGGAAAAATAAACTACTGTGAGACAGCATGGGCCAAAGGGAGAATGCGCAGAAAAGACAGGAAGAGCCTGGCTTGCATCAACTCCAGAGAAGGGGGAAAACTACAGCTTTTGGAAGGTCAAAACAGATAATTTTATCCCCAAAGTGTCCTCTTCGTTTGCAGGTGCCTGAAGACACCCAAGAACAAATAAGCTTACTCTTGTGTGCGATGCATTTACTGCACCCAGCCACTACACACTTTTATATAACCTGCCCGGATCTTTAATTTCAGGCATTTGTATGTAAAGCCCACTGACCAGGTCTGTGAAAAGTTGATTAAAATCATAACTCATGTGCAATGAAATGGGTAAAAACAATCAAAGCATTCACATGGGACCTACACATACAGTATAGTATCCGTTTAAATTCAGTGGCCTGTATAATTTGGGGCCTTTTTTTATTTCTAGTGTCCTTTTGCTGCTAACCACTCATCTATTTGGTGCACAAGGAATGAGTAACTGAAAAAAGACAAAATTCTATGCTTTCAGTCAAATCTAAACATCACTGGAGAGATTTCATTACTAATGGAAGCCAGCATCCATAATGATCAGATAGATAAAATATTAAAAATTTACTAAAAGCATCTCCTTAGAGTTGAAAGCAGAAAATGTTTAATCAATCCTGACAATCAAAGCATGATCTATTGGAAACACACACAAGATTCATTCCAGCAAAGAAAAGATGGGTGGGCTAATCTTCTTAACTTGCACTGATATATTTAGCGTGTTCTGCTATTTACACAACTCCATTCCCAGGTCTCTAATGGTACCTGTAGACAGATCATCCCAAATGATTCTCTTTATTCTCCTTTTTGAGAAGTTCTGATTAAAAAGCAAACTCAGGATATCCTGTTCAAATGGAGATGTCAGCATTGCACACATACCTTGGTCCCAGATTTGATAAGGTGAAATAGGATGGTTCTGGGGGAGGGGAAAGGTGAATGAAAACAAACAACAAAAGTTAGTATGAGAATGTAGGAATCTTTAATTTGAACATTTCAGTGTAAATTACTCTTCCACATTTCCAAGCCTCTCACACCAAGCATGAGAGTATTTCAGGAATTCCCTGGGACTTCACAGATCCCACATCATCCTGTGCTTCATATATTATACCCAGCAGGTTACAGTACACCTAAGGTGATGAGGGAGTTCTTCCAAACCTTTACCAAACACTCAAAATGTACTTCTCTGATCATCTAACAATTTACCCAATACCCATCTGTATTCACACATTTTCTCCCAGGTTATCTTTTCCCAGGAATCTTTCATTCTGTTGCTTCCTGATCAGCTTGGCCTATCCCTCCCAGTCTTACTCCTCCCCGCGTATCCTGTTCAGCACCCAAACAGGTGAACCTATAGCTGTCGTGATTTAAGCCCAGCCGGTAACTCAGAACCACACAGCCACTTGCTCACTCCCCTGCTTCTTCCTCCCCCCGCTCCCAGAGGGATGGGGAGGAGAATGGAAAAACTGCAACTCCTACAGGTTGAGATAAGAACAGTCCAGTAACTAAGGTATAACTCAAACCCACTACTGCTACCACCAATAATAACAATGATAAGGGCAATAACAAGGGAAGAGAATACAACCGCTCACCACCCGCCGACCGATACCCAGCCTGATCCCAGCAGTGATCTAGCGCTTCCGGGTAACTGCCCCCAGTTTATATACTGGGCATGATGTGCTGTGGTATGGAATACCCCTTTGGCTAGTTTGGGTCAGGTGTCCTGTCTC
>JANHGB010028349.1:0-21143 GCA_026283785.1 Coracopsis vasa | reverse complement strand
GTCTGGCGGATCTGGAGGCGGCGGCGGCGGCGGCGGCGGCAGCAGAGCGGGAGGGGTTGGTCTCACGGCCGGACCAGCCCTCTTCCAGCCGCCGATGCCAAGCTCACAGCTGCTCCAGCCGTGGCCAAACGGCTCCATTTCGGTGCTGGCACATTAGTTGTGTCTATCAGGATAGAAATCATCTCCTAAATTAAACCTCACAGTGTTACTCCCCTCTCCTTAAGCCTTGCACCTCTTTTCCTCTCATCTGTCCTGTTTTGCACACCAGAGTAAAGCCAAGTGTGACCATGCCACTGTCCAGTTTTATCATTTCCTTTTATTTCCCACTTTCCATATGGGCTTTTGGATTTTTTTCTTAACCCCGGTGGCTGCACACTCAACACTGGTTCATTTTTAAAGTAACATTCTCTGAGGTAGCGTATCACAGGCTTTGCCAAAGTCCAGATATATTATGTTTGTGGCGTTGTCTTCACTAATTCTGTAAATTCAATCAGAGAAGGTAATCAGGTTGTCTGACATGATTTGTTCTCTATAAATCTGCGCTGCTGCTTATTGCTCATAGATCTCTTCTCCTTTGTTATCTTTACATTTTTTCCGCCTCTATTCCATCATGTCACCAGGAACAGAAGTTACTCTGAAAGGGTGATAATTGCCAGAATCACTGCCTCTTCCCCACTTGCCCCCCAAAAGACTAGCACAGCGCTTGTTTTTCCTCAGTCCTCTGGCACCCTCCCTAGTTTGTCAAGATACTTAAAAAATCACCGAATCCTTGAGTTTGCCATTGATGCCTACACCCCAATAACACAGTCATCGTTTCGCTTCACTGAGCTTTCTACATGCCGTTCCTTTAACTAGTCCTTCGTGTCAGTCTGAGCTGTCATGTTAACATTTTCATTACCTTCTAGTTCTCTGCAAAATTTCTTTGAAAAAGAAATATTAAAAGAAGAAAACCAGTCATTAGGTAGATCATTTTTATCCCATTTCCAATAGCTGACTTCATTTAAGTTACTTTCTGCACCCAAATTTGCCTGTAAAATTCTGTCCTTTTGTCTTTTTAACCATTTCTATGCCAGTAACTCATCCTACTTGCCTGTGGTATTTCGTTTTCCCTGTCAGTTTCCTATTTCCAATACAGGGGTTTTCTTTTTGCTCTAAGATCTGAGAGCCAATCCCTCCTAAAAATCTAATCCTGTTTCACCGCTGCAATCCTTTTTCATGCTTCAGGATATAAAACAGCTACAAAATGTCTGGGTTAGAGAGAAACTCCCCTGATGGGAAGGTTATTCTGTAAACATCCACTTCAGAGCTTCTTACCCCTTCATTTCAAGCCTTTGGTAGTGGCTGCCATTCCAGGCAGGATAACAAACCAGACAAACAATTGTGTACAAGAAATCCTGTGTTTGGATGTCCTGGGGAGATGGCAGCAGATGCCCACTCTAATTTCTGTTATTTTCCCTTCATTTTCCCAGCTAGTTCTCTGCTGTTTCTGTCAGTCAACAAACTGTTTGGCAGCTGCTATAAATTTTACTTCACCTTTCCAATTTTTTGCCATTTTCAACACTTCAAATTTTAGCAGACATTGGCAGTGTTCAACCTGAGTAAAGACAACAGACTTGTGTGCTGGGTTATTTTTCTGTGAGAGGAACAGGGGAAAAGCAAAAGACAGGGCAAAGCTGCTTTTGCAATTGCAAGAGTTCCAAGAACTAAAATGAGCATTTATGTGTAGAGGGAAAAATCAGAAAATTGGGAATTAATTGGGAATTAATTGAGAATTAACTGAGAAATATAACAGGGCAGTTGGGGTAATCCAGTGTTGAGCAGTTTATGGTATTTCTGTCCTCTTTTACAAGGTTCACTCTGACATGGGCCAGTGACCATAAATTTTGAATCCTTGCCTGTATTCAACTTCATCTGGTATCCCTGGCAAATTGCTCTCTGAGACGTTTTGAGATTCACTGCATGGACAATGGGAAGTGGCCCATCTTCCCAGGGCTAGTTTTTCAGGGGAAATGCTCTAGGGATACAAAATGTTCAGCACTCCTACCCAACTGGATTGCTTTCTGTCACTGGACTTTGTACATACAGTTTGTTTTTTATTGCCCAGAGGCTGTGGTCACCAGTGCTGAACTGTTGCTGGGCCTGGAGGCGGGAGAGAGTGGTGAGGAACGCTTCCGAGGAAAGCAGGAGAGGAAGCTTGGCTGTATGCGAGCAGCGTGTCATGGCAGAGCCTTTGCCAAGCTTCCTCTCTGGCAGACAGCAGGAAAGGGACAGCCCAACAGGACTGGGAGAGTAGAGGGGTCGTTGCTCTACCCCAGCAAATGCTCTGCCTGGTCCCATGGTGCTTCTCAGCAAAAAGGGTTAAAAGGAAAAAGAGAGAGACAGAAAGGGGACAAGAGACAAAGGGAGGACTAGAGTCAAAAAATGTGCCGTGAAGCTTCTTGCAGCAAAATGCGGAGAAAGTCATTTCCAACTTCTTTCATCTCGGAGATGAAGCCACTAAATAAAAGGGCAGCGCAGAACACAAGGGCTTTTAATCTGTCTCATCTCCTTCATAATAACTGCAAATTTTCCCTGGGCTCCTGGGAGTGAGCCTCTTTCCTCTGTCTTTGCCTTATCTCCCCCCTCCATATTTCACAGCCGGCTCGGCTCCCCTCACTCAGCTGCCCCCGGCCTAGTCTCTGAGAGGCCTGTGGGAGCCGCCAGCTCCCAGGGCCTCATTGTTCCCGGCTTGGGAGGAAGCTCAGGGAGGGAATTGAAGGCAAGTCAAAGGGAAACGGCATCATCGCTGCTTCATTAATGGGAACCTTTCAGCAGAAAACATATCAGAACGAGGTCTTTTCAGAGGCAGTAATTAGCAATTTGGAGCCTTCCCCCCTCAGGAGATGCAGCTGCGATCTAACAAGTGGGAGCAGTGCTCGCCTCCTTTTACACTTCATATTTATTGTTTTTCATTTTCTCCATCTTCCTCCCATTGTCCAGCCTCCTCCTCGCTGCCAGATAAGGGCCCTTTATTAATCGCTCCCTTTTAATTCTTCATTAATGATAATAACTTTCTCTGGTGCACGGAGAGGAGTTAATCTTTCCTGGGTATTGAGAAAGGACAGGGCTGAAAGGGAAGGAGTGAAGAAGTGCATGGTGGACAAGGCTATACCGCCACGTTTCCTGCCCACCTCACCACCCGGAAGGAGTTTCTGAAGACTTTGGCTGTCAAGCTGACATTGGAAAGTCTCAGGCTCTCAGTTCGGTCAAGCTGTGTGGGTTTGGTGGGTGTACTCTGGCTCAGAGATCCAGTCCTTACCAGAAACAGGTGTGCTAGAGGGAGAGACCTTCTCTGCATGTCTTTGCCAAAAAAAACCCCAGTATTGGTGTGACTAACAAGTTGTGTCATCTTGTAAGAATGCTCCCTCACACACCTTCAAAGCCCCATTCCCCAACTGCCAATGCTGCCCAAGCTTAAACAGCACCTGAATGTGGAAATAAATGGTATCTGGGAGGCCCTGCACAGGCTAAGACCCTCCCTGGTGCCTCCCCCAGCCACTAGGACAGTGTGTCTTGGACAGCTCCCGTCTGGAGGTGCCAGTTCACCAACGTGGACATCTGTGTGAGGTGGCTGCTGCCAGGCCTGTTCAGCACAGGCAGCCCAATAACAAAGCTAAGTGAAGATGGCAGGGAGGTGAGGAGGCTGTCATGCAGGCTGTGGCCATGGGTGTGGGCCTACAATCAGTGAACACCAGCCCCAAAGACATGGCTAGGGAGGACAGTGCCACAATACCCAAGATGAGCCTAGCGTTTTGTAGCACTGGCTTCATGGGAGCCCCTGCTAGTAAAGGCCATGCAACTGATCTTGCCTTCTAATGGTAGCCTCTACCCTTTCTGGGTAGCTTGGTGTGCAACTTCCAATTAAGAATATTTTACTACTTCCAAATATGAAGAAAAAAGGGAAGTATGCAACTGTTACCAGGATAGGTGGCTCCAGAACCTCACTGAGGTTTGTCAGGTTGGCAGCAGTGGAAAAGGCTGAGGGAAGGGAACAAAGGCATGGGGAGAATCCAGGAGCTTCAATGAAGGAGCTCAAGCTCATCAGTCAACTGCAGAGACAGCTCTGTGGCTGGCTTTTAGGGCTTACAGTTTGCCCACAGCATCTCTGCATGAGGGCAAAAGACTTGACATGCATATAGCAAATGGAAGAGGTTTTCACAGCTAACAGCAATAAATTAAATTTGTGTTTTAAACCATGCATTTTTCTTTAGACTCACCAAAAGAGATCTTCTCTGGTCTAACCCTGCAGGCCAGCACAGTCTGTCAAATCACCTCCTTCGCCCTTGCTAGCCCACTAGTCATAGAGATGCTTTGCACCTCCTGGGTCTGCTACCTGCCTTCACATGTTTGGCAGAGGATGGGCAAGATCTGCATGGTGGAGACAGAATGTGCTGAAGTAAGGGGAGCCAGGAAGTTTATGGAACCTGGTGATATGAGGGCCACCCTCCTTCCAGTATTGTGTGCAACACACTGAATAGAGATGTAGATCCTACCTCTGACAGGATTCACAGGGCCTTCGTGGCTGCTAGCAGTTGGCTGAGCAATGACCATGTGCGGAGTTCATGGCCAGGTCTTGTGACAAGGTGCCAATCCTGCTGATATGTCCAAGTCAAGCTCCTGACTGCTGTGGAGTGTACACTGTAAATATAAGTGTGAGGCGATATAAAACAAATGTGATTATTACTGTGACAAGTGAGAGACAAGACATCACAGATGCAGAGTTCCTTGGAAAAGTAATTTTATAAACTAAGATGAATCACTTTTACTTGGATTCTTCCATGGAAAGTGTACATTTAAATATAGGAAGCAGGATGTTAATAATGCTGCAACTTGAAAGCAAGAACTAAATACAAAGAGAAACTGAGCACAAGCGAGACAGGAACTGAAGAACCACTAAACAAATCACAGGAATCCCCTTAGTCTTGCAACAGAAAACTTGGTCATGAAGCTACCCATCTCATATCTGGCATGTTTTATTTGATAATTTTGTTTTATTTGGCAATAAATCAAGGAGTTCTGTAGGACTGGAATGGTGCGGGTTCATACCACAGAACCTGTCCACGTGCCATTGCTGATGTAGCAACAGCAGCCTCCAAGCCACACAGAGGGGCACTCAGCAGTCTCCCAGCCAGCCTCAGGGACTCAGCTAAAACTCCTGAGGATGCTTTGGTGTTCAAAGCTGACAACGGTACTAGTAATGCTGGTGAGGGCTGGAACAACAAGGATGTTAATGTTGCATGGTAGGAACTGAGTTCTAGATTGCCTTCAGCATGAGCAAGCAATAGGGGAGATCACCCACAAGGACTGCTGAAGCCTCAAGGAGGCTGGAATGATGTCTTTTGCAGTTATAATGACTGCAGGTTTTGCTTCCTGAAAGTCCTCTGTGGAGTATCTTGCTCTTCTCCTGCTATCCCTTCATCTTGCAGTTTTCTGCCAGTTGCAGTGAGTTCAACTGGTACACAGAAGGCAGTGGGTCTTATTTAGGGCTGCAGGGCATGTCAGAAGTCTGCATGAAGTAGGCAAGCAGGGTTGCCAGAATGTGATGCATTGTCATTCCTTATTCCAGGGGAAGGTGAAGGTGCTCTACTATCTGGATGTGTGAACCAGGATGGGTGTTTCAGCCAGGAGCATACTCCTTGGAGCAGCCCTGCAGGTTTGCTGGCATCTGTAGGTTGGGCTGAGCTGGATGGCTTATTTTTAAACATGGAGTTATTATGCATGTGGGATCTATAAATGGGTAGCTTTAGAAAGCAACCAAGAGGACAGCATTTTCTGAGTCACTAGTGTTACTGGAACACAGTTGCATGCAACAGCAGCCAGCTCCCTGCCCTCCAGACCAGCCTTCAGCGAGGGCTCTTCTCCCTTCTCTCCATGTACTTGCTTATTCCTCCTACCACTGTTTGCTTTCTGCACAGCGTGTTTGTCTGGTCCTTGCCTCTTGTTGCTCAAGATCCATGTCGAATTGCTGCAAGCTTCCGCCCCTGGAGCAGATTCTGCACACTGCCTTACCTGGCTTTTGCATGCTGAATGTTGTGGCTCTCCACAGCCATTCCCAGCACTGCACCCAGGCACCCCTTCCTCCTACCTTGTGCTGTGGCCAGGGGAGCCTGCGGTGCTGACATTGCCAAGCTTTTCAGAGGGTTGAGAGCGCTTCATGGTAAGGAAGGCAGTAGCAGTGTGGATCTGTGGGGAGGGGGAAGAGAGAAGCCTGACAATCCCTTTCGAATTATAAACATATCCTCTTTAAATACATTTCTAAGGATAACATTTGTATTACTGCGTCCTGTGGCTGCTGATAGGGCCCTGCTTATCGCCTCGGTCTCTCCTCCTTTCTCTGGGCCCTGCTGGGAAAGGTCCCTATCTGGAGCCGAGCTGGCAATCCTCCGCCAAGCAATTGTTTCAGTCCAGGGGAAAAATTAATTTCTGCCTATCGTTAATTGAGAGAATTGTGTGGAGAGCTGGGAGGGGGGCTGGCAGGGGGAGTGGGGGATGGAGTGGGGAAGAGAGAGATCGTGTTATTAACAGTGTCCCTTTCATAACCAAATACCCTGATTTCCATCAGTGAGATGAGAGGCTCATTACAGCAAGAAGGTGATTAGAGAACTTGGAGGAGCTATCAGGCTAAGCAGGAAAATGGCAGGGAATTCGGGAGGGACTCCCAGCAGAAGGGCAGCGGCACCAGCCAGCCATCCTGTCACCCTCACTGCCATCTCTTCCACCCCTTCTCTCCCTGGCAGCCCCACTGACCCCCTACCACATCTGAGGAAAAAAACAACAAAGAAGTTCCAAAGATCCGCAGTTTTAGAGACTGGGGAGATGTTTTATGTGGTGGCAGAGCCTGCACACTCACAACCAAAAGCCCACTGGAGTTGTTCAGCACCTAAAAGTCCAGCTGACACCTCATCTTAAATGCTCTTCCCCAATGGCCAAAGAAAATGATGCACAAAAGTTTTAGTCTCCCTCCCAGCTACATGGGGAGATCATGCTTTGCAATTCGGAGTCTCTCATTAGTTAATTCCTCAACAGGTAGTTAGAAACTAAGACCTCTGACTATCTCACTCACAGAAATGATGCACAGGTGGAACAAAACTACCCCAGACTGTACTGCGATCCAGCTTTTGCAGCACTCTTTCCATGTGTGTCTCCTTCTGAGATATTTCCCTTATTTTAGAGGGATCACTGCTGTGATACAGCCCACCAGCCCCCAAGCCATCTCCTGTACCGTGTTTATGTCTTCATGAATTCACTGTCCTTCAGCTCACAGTCACTCCCCTGACAAATAGCTACAGAATCCCCTTGATTCCTGACACAGCTAGAAATAACTTTCTCTCTCTTCAGAAAGGTAAGCAGCCTTGAAAATTCATCCAGCCTGCATAAACAGTAGGGAATGAGACTAGGATAAAATGTTGAACTTCTTCCACCTTGCATGCCAATGATGCTGTGAAAAAAACGCGCCACTTTAATTTTGCTTCTTTTTTCAGTACAAACCTTTGGCATCCCAGACAAATTTGCAGTGGACAGGAAGATAATAAAGATTCTACTAAATTAGAGTAATCCATCTAACCAGTACTCCCATAGTTAATATTAGTTAATGCTTTAGTTATTAGGATATTTTTTTGTTAGTCTATTGCCAATGCTGCACTTAAGACTGTCAAAAATCCTGTTCTGAGATGACAAAGTGGTCTTTGGCAAGGTCCATACTGGAGATAAATGCTGAAACGGAGAAGTCAAACTGTCAGCTGAGCAGCCATAGACTGAAAAAAATTATGAGGACTGAACTCTTCTCTTCCTTTGACAAAAGCCATTCCTCTAGGCTCGGGTGAGGGCCAGATTGTCTCACTCTATAGGCTGCAGGAAACTCAATCCAGCACAGCACTCACAGTAAATTGACGTGAAAACAGAAATACTTCTTGTCTAGATCATGCAGGAGAATGTGAAGGCAGACAGAGGTGTTCACTTTCACAGTGAATGGAGTTCTGCATAAAGTAGCACAAACAACCTCTCCTAACTCTCACCCTAGGCAGATCTCCTGTCTCTTCTTAACCTGGAGGGGATTGCTTCTACCTATCACCATGGTTTGAGTTCTAGTAATCTCCAGCTGCTCTGTGAGATCCAGGCAGAAGATCCAGACCCTCCACACAAGGCAATGCCTCTCATTTAGCACCAAGTTTCATTCCTGACAAGTAGAGAACATGTCCAGGGATATATGGTCTCTTGGAAAGCTAGCTGGAGGACAAAGTGGTCACCTAGATCCATTCAATCCTTAATGATTAATCCTTAACAGACAGGTAAGAGTAGGCCCAGAGCCAGACTAAGAAATCTTTGAAGCCAAAACAATTTGTGAAGCCAGAATAATTTGTGAGAGTCTGTATATTTATCCTTTCCTCTATTACGAAGTGCCCATTTCTTGCAGATTTCTTGTGCAAGTCACCAGAAAATAGAAATGGAGAAGAAACCGTATCATAAATAGTTTATGTGTTGAAATTCAGGGTTACTCATGCATCTTCTTCTAAAGAAGCTGAGGACTTTGTGTAGAATTTCTAGTATTACCAGTCAACTAATGAACAAAAAGGAAGGTCCCATATTGATACATATCTCTCTTCTAATGCAATTGTCATTAAGGCCGACATAGGCTTCACGCCAGTCCCTCAGCTAATGTGACCTCTGACCAGAGGGGTTCTGGAGGCAAAACACTATAGCATGATAGGCAGCCTGATTCAGGAGCTAAGTACTCAGTCCTGGGCAGTTAGACACAAACACCCTCTCACCAAGTCTTAAGCAACTGTCACCCCACAGAAGCTACTATAAGCTGGTAGCCTCCATCTTTGAATGGAGCTATTCTGCACTCTCATAACCAAGGTCCTGAGCTGTTCTGCACTCTCACAACTCAGGTCTTGAGCTATTATGCACTCTCATAACCCAGGTCACCTTCATGTGGGGAAGTTCAGGCCTTGCATCTTGAACCAAAATTTGCTTAGGCATTTACAATATCTCTCTCCCTCTGCAGCCCATCAGGAAGTAGGAAAGGGGAGAGACTGCATGGTCAGCCTCCTGCTAAATCCATCCCAATTGATGGCTTGGAAGTGTCAATTATAATGACTAGTCAGCTATGAGAAAAGAGAGCATAACTGAACCCCAGCACAGCATGTGAAAGTATTTCAGCAACTAAGAAGAAAGCCCCCTCACACACACAGAGCCAGTCCTGCAGAAACCTTTCCTGATGCTCACACTGCTTGGGCACTGCTGGGTGATGTAGTGGACCAAACAGCATTTAGGTAGAGCCCTTGAACAGAACAGTATGAGGGTGAAAGTGCTGAAAATTAGTTAATAGGGCAACTCTGAGATGCTCCAATGATCTCTGGTGTTCCAGGGAGTCCCAGGGCAGGGAAAGGTGGGATGGCCCGTATGCTGGCATAGGGAGTATGCACTTCCAAGTATCTTTCCTCCAGTTCATTGCAGAGAAAGAAGTGAGAATAGCCAAACTCATGGAATGAAGGAGAGCATGACACATATACAAAGAGGGACAGGCAGAGAGAGCTGCAACCAGAGGGTATGAGAGAATTTCAGGAGGAAGAATTTGAAAAACAGAAATGTGACTACCAAGAGAGGAGAATAAGGATGAATTAGACAGAGATGGAGACAGGGGTTGTGTTTGAAGGAAAAAGCATAGGGGAAGAAAGGAGAGGGCAAAGTCCGAGGCACTCAGCGAGTTCAGAACAATCTCCATTCTCTACAATGCTTTCTGTTTAAAAAAATAAAAAAGGAATGATGGAGAAGGGGAGAGAGTCAGACAAGTTTAATGATGTGTGTTCAAAGCTCAGATTGGAAAAATGACAGAGAAAAGCAGCCTGTTTCGGCTCTAATAAATTGTTCTTTGCTGTAAGAGATGCCTGTCGCAGCATTAATACAGGGCCCTAATACACGGGTCAGGGTTAAGTAATTTTCTCCGGCAACTTAAGCGAATAATGAAGCTGGCAGCGGCTAGTGGCGCACTGGGAGAGATGGCCCGGGCCGCCAGCACTTTGTCTTCATTTATTATGCCAGCTCTCATGATTTGGGTACTGGCTGCAACAACGGGAAGCCTCCACCGAGGAGATATCGCTTCATTTCGGTAAGGTAATGAAAGCTGGGATGGGGGGAGGATAAACCAATTTGCTGGCTGACATGGGAAGGAGTGATTTGCAGACCTGGGTGAGGGAGGGAGGTGACCAAGCGAGAGGAAGCACAAGGCTATACCAAGGGGGGTGCTCAAGGACCTTCCCTGTGATAATGGCACCATGAGTTTGTGGGGAAGGCAGCAGAGCAGGACCAAGCAGGAGGGGATGGTGGGGCTGAAGCGCAGCACATGTCAGGACCTGAGGCTGTGGGGAGTAGGGAAAAGCCACCAGGAAGAGCAGTGTGGGCAGGAGAGGCTGGTGGAGGAGGAAGCAGCAGGAGCAGGTCCAAGGGCTGGTAGGGATGGCTGGTGGAGGAAAGTTGAAGAACATGTAATAGTGGAATGATGGAAGTCAAGCGGAGAATAGCCATGTGAGCAAGGCAGGCACAAGAAGCAGAGTGAAAGGGAGAGCAAAGGATATTGTCCTGGGACTGTGAGGACCCCTACGAGCACTTGTCAAAAACATAGACACTCAGGAACTGCAGTTCTGGTGCTCAGTGAAGTCCATCCCCACTGAGCCCATTGCTCTTCACATGAGGAAAAAACTCCTGATGAAGCACAAGGCAACCCTGCAGCCATATCCTTCCCAGCATAAGAGGGAATTTCTGTCTTCTGCACTACATCCCTATCACATGGGCTTAGGCAATCTACCTCTAAGCCTACTTCCTCAAAGCAGATTAGCAATGACCAATTTTGCGGCTCAACTCCCCATACATGGGTGTCATTCTGACCAGCCTGGGCATACTGTTTGCATGTTCACAGTCCCCTCTGATTGCGCTTGCACTGCTGTCCTCTCTTCTCAACCTGAGAGGATATATGCCTAGTAGCTAGGATGCCATCTTTGTCTCTGCTTTAAAATACCTGCATCATTTAGAGGACATCCTTACTTCCTTCAACATCCATGCTCCCCACTTCCAAAACAGTTAAAGGAATGGAGGCAACAGAGCCCTGGCAAGAGTCAGGACTGGAACTCTTACACTTTCCTTCCCTCCCCCTCCTCTCAATGTGGGTTAAGGATTTCCAATAAGGACCAAGTGTTGGAGGCTTAACACTGCAGTCTCTGGAGAAGCAGACCAATTTCACACTAATCTTCCCCATGAAGGGAGAGAGCATCGGAAGCAAGAATTACATCAAAGAGAAGTTAATGCTGAAAAGCAGACGACAAAAAGGAGCTGCTTTCAGTTTCAAATGAATATACACAGCTGGATTAAGAGATCAGGCAGCTCAAAGCCTGTATCACAAGCTTTGGTACCCAGGATTTAGCCAGCAGGGAAGAGTTCTGATCTCGGGGCTCTTTTGAAAGAGAGGATAGTCTTTATGGAGCACTGCAGGTATTTGAGAAGAGCTGGGTAGAAGACAGGGAGTCTGATTTCTTGGTCTGGCCTCTGCTGACCTCTTCTAATAAATATCTTGACAGACTCAGATAACGAGATGGGTTTATGCAGCATATATAGCTCCTGAAGCCTTTTGGTTAGTGAACAGTTTACCCTGTCATTTCCCCCTGCCGTCACTCCCACGTTGGTCTGGGGCATTGCAGTTGTGTGGGGAGCAGCTCTCCCAGTCCTGAAATGCAGGCAGTCCTTTCCCCCTCTTGGCAGGAGGTGTTCAGCTTCAAATGCAACCAGCAAAGGCAGCTGAGCTCCCTGCAATATAAAACGCACCCTCTGGAGGAAAGGAGAGCAAAGGGTGATTGCAGTAATGTGTCTGTTGTCCCATTTTAAGTGGTGCAGAAGTGAGTCCCGGCATGCTCCCCCCGCCGGGAGGCTGACAGGTGTAAATCCCACGATGAATGAAGGCACCGAGCCCTATAAAGCTGGTGTCTCTCCACGCATCTCCGCTCTGATTGACTTGTCGGCTCTCTAAGGCTGACTCTATCAGCTCCTCGCTGCCTCCAATTCCAGGCGTGATTTAGTTTGGAGATGAGAGGTGACAGTTAACATCGGTACTCGTCAGTGTAGATCAGACACAGTCATGCTGTCTTCTCCTGGCTCACTCCCTCACCTCCTCCCCCCGTGCTCCCCACCCCTCTGGTATCTCTCACTCCTATGTGTTGCTCTCATTCTCCCTGCCCATCCTTATCCGGTCACTCTGTTTACCACCATATCCCTTTGCCTCCCATCACCATTGCAGAGCTCGTTGTCAGTAAATTCTTCCCCTTCTCTTGCCTTTTCTGTCCCAGAATAACAAACCCCTAATGCTGCCTTCAAGGAAACTTCCCTCATGCAAAGACTAGAAACAGCTGTTTTGGCTTGTCCTTTCCAGTCCCCTGCAAAACCAAGCAAGCAATATCCAGCAAATACTCTATTTGCCAAATTTAAGCTATTTCTCCATTGATGGGTTGTTTGGTCAAGTTGAATTCCCTCAAGTGTATTTGCTGTTTGGAATTCACCAAATATTTCCGAGGAATGAATCTGGACCTGAAGACGGAAGTAAAGAGGGATTTTGCACTTACTTTGTGAGCCTACAACTGAATTGTTTGGTGTGGAAAAGCTTTTTGTAGTCCATACTCTATAATATCCTAGAATAGCCCTGCAACCAAGGTTTTTGACACAATGCTCAGATTCCACGTCTGGAACTCCTCCTTGATTTAAAATTTCTGGTTCACCAAACATTTCTTGCCAATGCCCACTACCGATAACCTTTATGAGAAAGGAACACAAGCAAAAGGAATCACACTTTTTAGAGTTAATAGTAGAAAAAAATCGTGGATGTTTTCACACAGCTCATTTTAACTCAAGGAACTTTCTACTGTATGTCACTCTTGGTCTCCCATTTCCCAACCACTTTTAGTTTCAGTCCCTGGTACTTAAAGTGACAGAATTTCTTTAAGCCACACTAAAAAAGGCAACTGTTCCAGCATCACCAAATAGGAGGTGACTCGGGGGCAATGCATTGGTTAGGTTATCCTTTCCAGTTCTCAGTTCACACCCTTCTAATTTTCAATAACTTTTATAGCTGATTCCCAATAGAGTATAATCTTCTACTCTTTTCCAGGGAGTGGTCACCCATCATCACAGGCTTCACTGTACTAGTGCGTTTGCTCACAAATTTACAGATTACTTGAGATGGAAGACACTGAATGGACATTGTAGAATGGGCTGAGAATCCAAAATGACCTTGACAAGTTGGAGAAAACGTCTGCAAAGGAAGCGGGTCAGCCACAGCACCACTCTCAGCCATCAGGTAGGAATAACACAAGCAGATGCAACTATACAACTGAACAGAAGGTAAGAGACTTGCAAAGCCATATTGTCTCAGCAGAGGACATATCACATGCATGTTGCACTTGGAAGTGATGAAAGGAGATGGGCTAAAGCTTCCTTAGCATACTCCATCTCCAGGATATTTGAGCCTGAATAATCAACTGCACAGTCATGGGGCTGAAGAGGAATCAGGTAGGTAGCAGCACTACAGAAATGGATGTAGGGAGAAACAATGGGTCACAAGTTGAAGACAAATACCCATGCCAAGCTGTTGTGAAAATGCAACAGTGTACTGGGCTGTACAAACTAGAGAACAGCCTGTAAGGCACAAGAGCTAGTCCTTGTCCTCTCCTTTGTATTAGTAAGGCCTGAGCTGGACTTCTTGACCCTTCCTTGTTCCTCTCTTGACACTGAAGTTCAAGAAAAAAATGGACAAGCCAGAAAGACACAGTGAAGCTAAGCAAGAATGATCAGAGATCTAGAAAACCTGGCCTGTAGAGAAAAGGCTGTAACTGGGTTTGTTTAGTCTAGAGGGAAAAAAAAAAGGACGGGAGGAGACATGATGGCAATCTTCAAATACACAGCAGGCTGCTTTGAAGAGACAGGGTCTTTGGAAAGTAGGAGAAATTGTAGCCTTAAACTGCATCAAAGGAGATTTAGAAAGCCCGAAGAACTTTTTACCTGTATATAAGGTGAAGTCTTGAAATAATTTGATTAGAAAGGTTGTGGTAGCACCATCATTTTCCTTAAAGATCAAGTTAGGTAAGCATTTGGAAGGAATCACATGGGTATCTTTGGGCTGATCTAGATGAATTTTCAGCATTCCTTCCTGAGGTATTTTCTCTGAATCTGTAAACATATTGATGACACTCTGCTATGTGACAGCAACTACCCACAACCCATAGTCCCTTCCAGAGATAAACACCTAGCTGAAAATCTGCAGTGGAGCCACATGAGCTTGTGAATGATAATAATATGAAGCATTACCTAAGTCCTGTCTATGCTTCCCAGCATGGCTAAGACAAAATGAAGAGAAGAGCCACGATGCTGCCGAGAATCTGAAGGAGTGTGTCCTTTTCTCTGTATGAAAGGCCAGGATGCATAATTTGGAGACTGAAGATTGCCTGCTGCAGATATTGCTGAGTTTTGAGATTCTTTCTAAGTTTAGGTAATTTAATGATAAATTAAGTCCTGAGCCCTTGAGCTTCAATGAGGTGTGACAGTAGTTCTGTCCCAGGCTGGTGAGAAAGACAATGTTTAGAATACACTTATCCTTTAATTCAGGCTGCATGAATAATATTTACCCTAGTTTATTCAGTGATATTTTTTCTCTGACCACAAATTATTCCTGTGACAGCCCTTAGGGCCATACCAGTGTGGAAATAGTAATAGAAGCTGCTGAGGTTGGTTGGTTGGTTCCTCTTTTTTTTTTTTTTTTGGGGGGGGGTGTGTCTTTTGGATTAGTTTCATTTTGTTTATTTGAGGTAGCTTTTGCTCTCTGATATCTGACATGTAACCACAAGGCACATGAACAAGATATATCCTTGGTCTATGGCTCACCAAGAAGTTCCACCTCTCCCTCTGAGAGGAATAGAGGAACTTTGACTTACATATTTGCCCTGGAGCCTGAAGGGCTGTCATTTCTTGTACTGTCAAAAAACTCTAGTCAAAACCTGAAAGTGGCACTGGGTTCAGCTGTCCACATCACCGTCCTCGAACTACAGATGTTCAGTGTAAGATCTTAATGGTGGGGCACATCTCCCTGCTTCTTCTCTGATGACACACCAGTGACAGCCACTGTTAAAGGCTTGATATTGAACTAGATGTTCCACTTGCCAACTCTACAGAGGTATTCATGCATCCCCCAAACCTGAGGGCATGACAGCACAGTACTGTGTGGTTTTCAACACTTTCCCATGCAAAGCCCAAGGTACTAATACTAAACTTCAGGCTTGTCTACGAGAGAGATACCCATGCTACCTGTGGCTCACAAAGGCAGTCTGAGTCATTGAAAACATGGGAACTGGAAATACTTCCATGTATACTCTTGGAAACTGGAGGTCCTAGCTCTCAGTCCTAGCCTAGGGAGCAACTGATGAAGTGGTTCCCAGTTACAACAAAAGCAAACTAGAAATTCAGATTTAGGCAATGGAACCTTCAGAAGGCACAAACAGAATCCAAGGGAAAACTCCAATACCATGGAATTACCCAAGTCAGATCAGAGACACAACGGCAAACTCTCCAAAATGCTCCCATGGATCTTCTCAGTTCTTGCCCTAAACTTCAGCAGTGCTGGACCCTGACCATACTCATGACTACTCTCACTGCTAACACATTCCTCAACATCATCTTAGCTTCTCCAGCTAAGATGGAGAGCTAAATCTGGCTAGCTGAATCTGCTAGCCAGAATTCTTAATCTTCCATTGTCAGAAATGAAATTATTTCTCTCATTTATATGGCTATACGACAGCTGTCCTCCTGTTCCATCCAAAATCCTCTTCACCAGGACAGAGATATGTCTTCTCAATCTATCTTCATTTGCTTTTTGCTCATTCTTTGCTCTGCTAAAGGTCCCATCTCTACCTTGGGCCAGAAAGGGGACATACAACAATAGAACCTGCATGGTGTGTCTGTGAGACTGTCTACCCAGACAGCCTCATCTTATTCACAAAAGACTCCAGACAGGGGAGCTAGAGAAGGAAATGGGCTGTGTCAGCATGGGGCACTGGGTGACTGAGCCTGCCAACTTCTTTGTCAAATCTCCCCCCAAAGAGCACACACACATCTTATTTTTGAACATCTGAAGGCACCCTTGCCTGTACTGTATTGTCACTGTTGGGATGTGTCAAGGGAGGGAACTTAAAACATTAAGTGACCAAAAGCCTCTGCAGACAGAGGCCTGCTTTCTGATCCCAGCAGATCCCTGCAGCTTTCCAAATGCCCTTTCTCTCTTTCTGAAGGCTAGAAGTTCAGTTTGGGCAACAGA
This sequence comes from Coracopsis vasa, assembly GCA_026283785.1. NCBI lineage: Eukaryota > Metazoa > Chordata > Aves > Psittaciformes > Psittacidae > Coracopsis > Coracopsis vasa. The sequence continues at coordinate 4,759 of JANHGB010028349.1, read as the reverse complement.
CAGGGCTTTACACTTCCTGGTTTCTCTCAAAAATGGAAATTCCCTGCCTCCCATAACCTCACTGCTTACACCCATCTTGTGTCCATCCACTTCCCCTCCCTGCTCCAGCACCCCCTCCCCACCTCCACCCCGGGTGACGATCCATGAAAGCCCCCAGCAGTATGTCACGGGAGTGATAATTACATCCCCCTGCTCACATCATGCCGCCTGCTGCTGACCTCTCACCCCTCCTCTCTTTTAATCACCCCTTGGCATCAGTCACTCTGACAGGGCAGCGGCACGAGCCACGTGACCTGTCAGCCCAGGGACATGACTTATAGGGCCCGGCTGGTGGACAAAGGGAAGGGAGATAGGCAGCATAAATCTCCAGGGCGAATAAAAGAGAGTGATGGGGCACTCTGCCGGGGCCTGCGTTAGCAGATTCTCGGCCTCTTGTTATTCAGCCCAGAGTTATGGTGATGAGGAAGTGGCTGAGAGTGACACGTACTGGTCCCAATCAACCTTGCAAAACCTGCAGAGACCTAGAGGAGCCTTAATGTCACACATGGCTGGAGAGCCTCAATGGGGCGGGCTAGGGCCAAGGGAGCAGCCTGAGCAGCACCAGACACCAGAGGCTAGCAAAAGCTTCAGCTGTCAGAGCAAGGTGCTAAGTCACATGGAACAAGGACAAGGGACCCCAGAGTTGTTCCTTTTCATCTCTGCTGAGCACAGCCACAGTAGGGTTTGCGCATTAGAGCACCCAATGCTGGCTCAGGACACAGACATCAGAGCACTCAATGCTGGCTCAGGACACAGAATTCTCTCACAGCTAGCACATTTCTCCAAGCTTCCCACCACTCCTCTGCTCACCTGCAGGCTCCTCTGCCACGTATCTCCTTTCCACCTGCTCCCTTGCACTCACCTGTTGCTTGGTAGGGTGAAATCACTGGTGCACCAGTCAGTTGCTGCCATTATAAAGATACAGGATAGCAGGGGTTTCCACCAAGGAGCAGTCCATCATCACTCCTCTGCTGGGACAGAATTGCTCCTCTTAGAAGGACTGCAGAGGCCTTCTACTTACGTACAGGTCACAGGAAGGAGTGGCGTCCACTACCACCTGCTGTGATGGGTGCTGCAGTAGACAAAGGGCACCAGAAGGATCCATCTGGATCATCAATCCAAGCTCACAGTCATCACCCAGGGTCTCTGTAGGTCCCCTTCATCCATATATTTCTCAGGAGGGAAAGTGGCAAGGGAGAGCCGGGAGTGCTCTATCTTCCCTAGTACTACCACACCTCCAGAGAAGCCCAGGAGCTTTAACCCAGAAGGTGTAGGAAGGAGAAGGAAGCACAGTGGTAAGATGGGGCAGTCTTGAATATACTGAAGAAGAAATTTAGGAGAGGGAAATTTTAAGAACATTCCCTTTCATTTGTTTAAAAACTAAAGTGGTATCTGAAATTGTAGCTCTTCAGCTGAAAGCCAAAACCATCGACTTTCCCTTGTGTTTCAAGGAGCAAAGTAATGAAGCCCATTTCCAGCTTTGGGTGCAGTTGTTTCTGACTGAACACAAGAAAGGTGAAGCCCTGTAACCAGGAGGATTTAGCTCCATAAACATCTTTATCTGGGAACCACCATGTCTCAGATGCTCAAAATGTGAAAGCACTGGGGCGGAGCAGGAAGGCACTGTGCACATCTCTTACACTGGTGCCCTGTGCCCATCCTATCCTGTGCTGGCAATGGCTCCTCTAGACTTCAGATCCCATTTGCACAGTGAAAACACCAGCAAAACCAGCTACCAATGTTGGCTGTTCATGCTGTGCATAAGCACCATCTCCTCCTGCACTTCCCTGGGACATACAAACTCACAGCACTTGCAGTGCTGCAGGCGATACCTTCTGATTTTTAAGAAATGCCAGTTGCTAAAATGAGGTGTGTCCAGGCAGCAGTGGGTGAAGGTCTACTTGTGCTATTCCCTGGGCCAAGGCCTGCTCTTGTATGTCAAGACATCCTTACTCATATCCCAGCAGAGGGGCCCCACAAGCCATGCAGCTCAATGCTGCTGTCACAGATAAACAAGGGGAGAAGAGACACTCTTGGACCAAGCAGAGGGATCAGCACAGGCACAGCAGCATCCTATGTGTATATTGTACCCTCCTCCCACAGTGAGTGCCCTCTACTGCTGCCCTTGTTGGTTTTCCCATCTGCTTCTGTTGCACCTAGAGCAACGAACGGAGGCTTGTTCTAATCTCAGCTTTAGTACCGCTCCATTTAGGAAGAGTAGAGCCCGTTGTTCTGACTTGCACGTACACCAAAGTCAGTTTTTGCCAGCTGTGACTGTGTAGTTTTTCCGTTTTTGCTGTGTGTGTTGTCCGTTCTCCCATCCATGTCGTGTAGGCTGCTTTCTCAGCTGGGGTTGCCCTCTGGCAAAGCTAAACTTTGACCCGAATGCTGTCTTGTGTAAGAAGCACGGGGTGAGTGCCAGAACGAGGCATGTAACTGGCACAGCCATGCTGTTCAGAGCATAACTCTGGCTGCAAAAAGCTGCAGACTGAAAAAAATGCTAGAATTAAGCTGTGTGTGCAGCTTCACATTTGTGCTTATGTGAATTCATTGTGATACAGGACTTACTTGTCACTAGATTCCTTTTTTAATCTTTAGTTGTGCCAGTAGATGGAGTGGACTGTGCTTACATGATGGGAAGTTTGCTTATTGATTACTACAACTTGCCATATCTCACTACATAGTAGCTTGTTTTGAAGACACCACCCACTCTCTGCTTTTGGACCCTTGGACCTTTCAGTAGTAGTTACCACAGCAATATTTTAATATTTCTCAAGCACAAACTTATTTCACTGAAACACGGTTTAACAGATGGTCAGCACCATCACCCTCCTTCTTCTTACTTTACAAATGAGGAAACTGGGATTAAAAAAAAGGGGGAAAAGCCAAAGTATGTCTGAAATTGAACACAGAAATCTGAAACAAGTTGTTGGACTTTGTAATCAGATTTTATAGTATCATCTAATACTCTGAACATGAAGCTTTTGTGACAGCTGTAATAGCTGGCTCCTCTGCAAATCAAGGTGCAGTTTAACAGTGTGAATAGTCTGGTCAGTGTGCGGGCTGCAGCTGAAGAGTGTGGTCTCCCTCCTTCACCATGGTTACACATGGTTATGGGTTACTGCTCCTCTCTTTGTAGTGGGTTAATGATTGAATGATTTCAGGGACAGTTTAACAGGTTTATGGGGATGGCTCTCTGTCAGATGGAAGTTATTCCAGTGAGTGTTTGCTGTTTCTTCTTCTGCACTATTGTAAACCAGCTGTGGGTTAAGTATAATGTGAAACTGTACATTGAGAAACCAAAACTCATATTGGCCATTCAGAAAATCAGGGCTACGTAGAAAACTTCTGAAAAGTTTGGATTTTAAAAGGATGAAAAAAAAAAAAGCCAGCTATGTGTAGGGAGCATGTGGTAAGAGTGAAGGGGGAGTATAAGCCTGTGAAGGAAGCTTCCCATCTTTCCAGAGTATTTTCTCCATTCACTTCATGCCACAGAGCTTCTGTGCTGAAAAATGGAAGTCTCCCAAAGCCTTATTTAGACTTCCGGGCCTGATCCACCATGCGTACTCAGCGAGGCAGGAATCCTGAAAGGAAAAAATACTGTATTACAGTAGAATACCTTACTGTAAAGACCCAGCTGAAGTTGTGTGGTGAAACCTTGATGCTGGTATGTTCCTCAGTCTTGATGAGTTTTGCTTTCTTGGAGTGTCCTCCCCTCCTCACAAAAACAATCTGAAAAGAAAATTGGAAGTGTAATGAGGTGTCATTTTCACATTCACTTGGGGTTTTAGCAGTGTAGGGCTACTTGTTCCAGCAGATCTTTTCTGCAGTTGCTCAGGTGGCAGCCTGTTGTGGTTCATCCGTTCCTGCAGAGTCTCTCCTTCTTCAGCAGCTATTTTTAATAATGCCAGGCTAGATTCTTAATCACCTGAACTGTCTCAGGCACAAATCCTCTTGTCTTTCTGCTCGCTTTGTATTTGATTCTATCCAGGACTTCTCACTGTAGAGTTTCTGTCTCTTAGACTTGTTTAGACAGTCTCATTTATGTCCTTTCTTACCTGTCCCTTGTCTTATCCTTCCATGTGCTGCTGCCCCACATGACCCCCATCTCTGCACTGCTAAAACACACCTTTTCCTTGTCTTGGCTGCTTCTGCCAGCTTCTCGGGACATGCAGAGTCTTTGTGTCAGTTTATGCTTTTCTCCTACCAGGTCATCGCTTATGAACTATCTTTCTTTTCCTCTGTCCTACTTTCTTTCCTTATTTCATTCTCCTGTTCTCCACTTACTCTTATTCAAAGCTGTCCTTTCCTTGTTCCATTAGGTTGTGGTGCTGAGAACACACAAACAAGATTCCTCATGTTCTGTATGTGATAATGAGTTCCATAATCTGGTTTAATATTTTATTAGCTAGGGACTGAGGACAGCTGGCTTGTTTGTGTTGCATGTGTGTTGTTTGGTCAGATAAGAGCTGGGAGGAGGAATCTAAGAGAGGGGGAAAATAGAACTTTTAGAGTTGACTTTTTGTAACAGGTCCCTGCAGAGTGTGGGCAAAGGCTTGCAGTTTGGTTTTATGTGACATTTGTTGATTTAACTGAAAAGTAAATTGCTGCTGAAAGGCAATTCTGCATTATCATAGAATCGCACAGAATGGTTTGGGTTGGAAGGGACCTTAAAGTTCATCCAGTTCCAACCCCCTGCCACAGGCAGGGACACCTTCCA